>PVJA010009853.1:0-59297 GCA_004027025.1 Myocastor coypus
CCCCCCCCCCCCCCCCCCCGCTTTTTTTTTTTAAATTTTTATTTATTTATTTTTTTTATTGTTTCAGAACCTTTGTTTGTTTATTCACTCATTTTTATGGTGGGCTCAGCCCACCCTGAGGCCTGAGGGCAGGGCTGGCATAGCACGTGGTGCCGGGGATCGAACCGCGGTGCCTGAAGCCACTCAAGCTTTCCCAAGCGGGTGTTTTAAACCACTGAGCCATCCTGCCAGGCCCCGTGATTTTTTTTTTTTTTTTTTTAATGAAGCCCAAGATGGCTACTTTTTTTTTTTTTTTTTTTTTTGTAGGACTGGGGTTTGAACTTATAACTTTGTACTTGCCAGGCAGGCACTTGTACCATGGAACTATTTCCCCAGCTTTAATGTTTTAATAAAACATTCAATTTACATCATGTGCATTTGAATTAATACCTTTCAAAATGAATCAAGAAAGCACAATTTTGGAAGGGAGTCAGCAAAACTTTACTCAAAATATCTGTAATAGATATTTCACTTCCTCATTAAAATGTTTTTTCTTTAGTCCTATTCAGTGAAATCATCTGCTACATTATCTCCCTGGAAAAAACAAATGATAAACAAGCAAATTAGAATTCCTCCTTGCTCATTTGATCATTTAGTCACCTTCACTAAAAATCATCCAGAAAAGTAAGGAAGGAAAAGTTGGAGCCACTGCAGTGGCGGAGGAAACGGTGTGGTCTTTTCACTACATTTGCAGACAGCCCAACACCCACTACTGTGCAGTTTAATAGCAGCGCTGCTCGGATGATAAGGATTAATTTTCTATGACCTATTTTCTTTCACCTTTATATGACCTTAAAGCTTTTTTTCTTTTTCCCTTATTCCGCCCAACTTCTATCTTGCCCAGTCATGAGTAACTTCAAAGCAATTCTCTGTCTGATGCTATGTTTTACTGTGTGGCTATTCATTCCACTACATAAAACACCATTTGCTTATAAACATTCTCTCAAAAACAGAGGTGAAAGGAGTCATTAAAGTTTTTCCCCATGTTTTCTTTAGCAGGGAAATGTTAGGTAGGAAGAAGAAAGATGCAGATTCTTTACATGAGGTGGCATGGTTTCTGTTGGCTATTTATAATTCACTCTTGTCCTCTTGCACTTGAGGTAAAAGTCAGTTTTAAAAATAGAGGCTGTAACTTTTAAAACTGAAATCAATAGTCGGAAATCCCTGCAAATAAATTAGAGCTGACACTTCATTGCTTCTCCTTCACATTTTCTCTCCATGGCCATTTCTATGTTTAATAAGTGTTCTGGGACATGTTTTACAAATCTTTCATTCATTCAAAGCACATTATTTTTACCACTGTAAATGTACCCACTTTTAATGTAGTGTGAACACACAGAGAATCTACCTATGGATCATATGAACAATCCATGAGGACATGCTTAAAGGCAACTTCAAATTAAAAGATAACATACATCCCAATCTGTTAAGGTGCAGGTTAGTATGATGAAAACTGGAGCACTTATAAATGCTGAAAATAACACAAAGCTGTAGCCAGACTGTTTTGGATGTGGATAATCAGAACAGGCTGTAGCCGTCTGTGGCTAATGGGATGTTTCTCCAAGCTTTGTCACCATGGCAAATAATTTATAATACACAAACATTTGTAGCGCTAAAAAATCCACCCACTCTTCTTGAAAGATGGCCAGGTTTTGTAAATTACATTCCAGTGAGTGCTACCCTGCTGATTTTTGATATAAGTTTTTACTGTTTGCCATTTACATGCTTAACAAAGGACCAAAGGGATATATATATATATATATATATATATATATATATATATATATATATATATATAGGCTATTTTGCAATGGGGGCATCTGTGGGTCTGAAAATCTCTCCATTAACTCCATCATCCTCTCTGAGTAACATACAATCAAAGTAAAACCACATTTGCAAGACATACATTTTCAAGGTAAGCCCCTTAATTCCCTGAATAGTCAGATTGTCCTGAAGTTCCAGTGGAGAAGTTTGGATATATGCTCTTGTAACAAACCCCACCTCGGCCACTGTTCAGTGGAGGGAGCTGTGTATTTCAATTTCCTAGTCAGCCCCTAGAAGCAGGGCTGCGTGCACTGAGAGTACAGCCAATGAACCACGTATAGGTTCTTATCTATCTCTCCCATGTCTGACAATGACAAAATATAACGTACTGCAACTCATTCCATTACTTAATAGGAATGGGAAGAAAGCCTTGCTAACTAACACTTCCTCGTGGAGCCAAGTAGCAATGCCAAAAAAAAAAAAAAGCAGGATGTGTGTATATGTATGACTGGTGAAAAAAATGTAGGGAAAACTGCCTTTTCCACAAGTAGGTGGGAAAGGACAAGTCAATTTCAGACCACAAACATAGGTATATAGTGCCAGGAAGGGCCACTCTGGATATTTACATTCACTAGTGATGTAGTGTGTTGAGTTAGGCTTAAGGGAATACTTGGGACTGGAGAGGACAGACAGAGATGGAGGCTGAGACAGACTGGAAGCTGTAGGAAACATTGGTCTGTGCCAGGCAGGCATTTAGACCACTTAGCTATCTCTCTAGCCCCTGTTTTGAGTTTTATAAGCCTTTGTCTCTGTCTATTGCCCCAGCATCTCCTGCTACATCATACGGTTGGTCTCAGCATCTCATGCATTGTAGGAGGCAGCGGTGGGGGGGTGGAAGGGCAGGGCCAGGGGAGGGGAGCTAGAGGACAAAGGCACTGATAGGCAGAGTTATGAATGCCTCCTTGAGGAGAAAAACCCTTCTCACAATTGTTAATTTTAATGACGATTAACTTTTAATGAAACCATGCACATTGTTGTCTACAAATCAAGCTTTACAGGATCAGAATATACCCTTAGATATGACAGTTCCAGGTAGCAGTCCTTTGCCTTAGTTTTATTTACATTTATGTATGTATGTATGTATGTATGTATGTATATATTGGTTCAGGGGTCTTACTATGCAGGTTGGGCTTGCAGTGATCCTGCTATTTTTACCTCCCCAGTGCTGTGATTACAGGCATGCATCACCACACCCCCACCTTGCCTTAGTTTTGTTTCAGGAAGCACTGGATGCTTATTTAGAATTTGCATTGTTTAGCCAGTGCTATTGCTTAAGACATCAGGTCCATAAGAGCATCAACTAGCCTTGGAATCAAGACTTCCTTAATATACATGTAAAAACACTAATCCCAAATGTTTTTGACTGGCAGCAGCACAAGAAGAAAAACTTGACAAAACAAAAGTTACCTAAAACAGATCAAGTTTTATAACTAAAAGTTATTGGCCTTAATGAAGACTTCTTAGGAGGTAAGTTGCATTTTTTTCTTTCTTTTCAAGATGCAGTAAAACAGAAAATAAGTCTTGGTAAATAGTAATATTTTTGCCTTGAATTTAAATATTTGGTTTAGAGTTCTATGTAAAACATCTACATTCTTTTAAAAAATTTAAATTAATTTTAATGAGAAAGAAATAGCAACGAGGCAGTTGCAAAACAGGCTAGGACAGTTACAGTAATTAATACAATGTTATATTATTGTCTTTGTAGTAGTTATTCAGAGTACAAGATGGAAACATCATTATCTACATTCTTGGTACTGTTAATAACTTTAATACGGCATCAACCAAAACTAGATTCTATACAAGCACCACCTAGTAATTTAAATTGCTCTTTTTTTTTTTTTTTTTTTTTGGGACCGGGGTTCGAACTCACGACCTTGCACTTGCCCAGCAGGCACTTGTGCCTCGGAGCTATCTCCCCAGCCCCAAAATTGCTCTTTTAAACAGTGATTTTTAGCAACTCTCAAACTCAGAAGTATTGTCTTTTATTTTGTTTAAAGTTCATTTCCTGGGTCTGCCAAATAGCTAAGCAGACTAACGTGCCTGCAAGCCTGAGGCATGCTGAGGTGGCCATTGACACTGTGCGCCAGCAATCCCAGCTCTTAGAAGGCTGGAAACAGGCGGATCACTACGAGTCAGATCTGGTAGTGAGGCCCTGAACACCCTGTCGACCCTTCCCTAAGATTTAAAAAAAAAAAAAAAAAAAAAGTTCATTTGCTGTCTCTAGGATATTTGCTGACCTTTCAATGTTGGCCATTTTTGGTTTTTTGCTTTTTCCAGTAGATTTCATTCTAGTTCTCACAGAATCCATTCCATTTGTGCCCTTCTTTACCTTCAAAACAATTAAATATAGCACCAAACACATTGGGCCCCATTAGTTTTACAGCTCTCCTTGACTGCCTTACTTTTATATTTGTTAGTTTGCTTCAGGGCAACTGGCCATCAGTCTTTACAAACACCTATATTTGCAAAACCAATGGAACCTATCTTGAACAGATTGATTTTTCTGTAATTCTTATTCACAAAGTTTGAAATTCTCTTAAGTTTCCACTGCAATCTTCTTAGTAAATCTTAATTATATCAGTTTTATTCAATATCATTCAGTTCCTAAAAGCAGATATTTATTTCTATGGATATTTTTCAGTCTATCGTGTTTTTATCAAATCCCGCAATAGATTACATCTTATGTTCTCCTTAGATAAGTGTATTAGAGAAGAATCATGCAAGTAAGATGGACATGTTTATGGGACATGTCCTGGGATCATACACAGAGTGCCTATAAATAAGGGGGATAGGATCCTGTCACCTCCAGTGGTGAAGAGGACAGAACACTCTGACTTCTGTGATAAGATAATTTGCAATCTTCTCTTTTTCCTTAGGGCAACTAAATGCATATGTAAACTTGCTTGTGCTTCTAGAAATGTCTTTAATATTTCCCTGAACTCCACAGCAATATTTTCAGTGAATAATAGTTCTGCATTTTGTTTCATCATGCTAATTTAAATGAATTATTATGCCATGCAGGAAAAAGCCTTTCTGCCTTCTAAATTAGACTTTGCGGATATCTCTGATTTATCTGCGATTGGATTACAAGAACAAAATAACACTTTAGAATTACCTAGTTAGAAAAGGGACATGCATCTTAGCAAAAATGAAGTGAACACCAAAAAGGTGGAGAAAGAAAATTATTTCAAGGCCAGCCTGAACTGCGTAGTGAAACCCTGTCTCAAAAAAATATCATTCAAAAACTTTAATTGGCACCTTAAGAAAAAACAACAATATAAGTTCATTCTTATATTTAGATAAATGAGGTAAATGTTGATTTGAAATTATTGTGATCTGATTATATTTTCGTCACTTCCTAATGTAAGCATATACCCTGCACAGATCCTAGATGCATTCATGAGCCTCTGGCCAAAGAAGGTGTTCTTATTTCCTTTAGATTTTTCTTGTGATTTGTAAGACTCTTGTGAACAGTGAAGCTTACATGTCTATGGTTTGTATGGTGCTGCTGCTGTTGTAAAGCTAAGCAAGTTAAATGCACAAAATTTCATCCTGAGTTATTTAATTTGAATTAAAGGCTAAAACTCATGGCCATTCTCAAGCTTTGATGCTTTTCCAGTTTCATCATTATCTGATATTTCTCTTGTGCTTCTAAGCTCTCTCCTCCTCAACATTTCCTACAGGTCTTCTGGAGCTAATTTACCTTGCATTTTGAGATTCTGCAAACTCAACAAACAGAAACAAAACTCCTTGTGGATGCCACTTTGAAAAGTGGGAAGTATCAGAATAAAAAATTTTAAAAATATTCTTCAAAGCTGGGTGTGGTGGTACAAACCTATAATCCCAGCACTTGGGAGGCTGAGACAGGAGGATTGCTGAGAGTTCAAGCCCAGCCTGGGCCACAAAATGAGTTCAAGGCCAGCCTGAACTGTGTAGTGAAACCCTGTCTCAAAGAAAAAAAGTCATTCGAAAACTTTAATTGGCACACAATAAATATATACATTTACAAAGTACAATATAACCCCATACCTGTATACGGTGTACAATGATCAGATCATTGTAATTGACGTACTTATCACCTCAAATAGTCATTATTTCCTTGACAAGTTTTGATGGCCAGTGGATGCTTGTGAGTAGCTCTTTTTTTTTTTTAATTTTTTTAATTTTTTTTTATTTTTATTTTTTTTACCTGTGGGCTACACATAAGCTCTTTGTGCTATAGTATGTATCCTGCAATCTCCCTTGGCCCACAGTCCTGCAGAAGGCTTTCTCTCTTTCTCTTCATAGTCCACTCAAAGCGGTGCCTCCTTTGAATCCCAGCTGAAGATGCATCTCAGCCTCAACCAGCTTCTGTGGTGAACCTAATGCACCAGCACTCAACATTCGAGAAAATCAGTCCATTACTGTTTGTAAAACCAGAGTTGTAGGACCCAATCCACTTACTTTGTCCTTTTGTTTCAAAATTATTAGAGATTCATAGGAATTTGCAAAGAAATGCACAAGAGGATACTAACTACCTGCCTCAAGGGCTGGTGGCCTGTATAGAGTACAAGGGACAGAAAGAGGGCGCTGCCACCTCTTGTTGCTTGCTGCTCTTGCTGCCTCCTGCCTCCCTCCTTCCACTCTATCAACATTTTCTTCTCTGTGTTGCTCTTCTACCTTGCCTTGGAGAGAGCTGATTATGGACTGAAGCCTCTGCAAACTCTGAGTCAAAATAAGCCATTTCTCTTTTAACTTTAGGTGCTGGGTGTTTTGTCTCAACAACGAGAAAAGTAAAACATATGTGCACAGATTCATATAGCTACAACATAATCAGTGTAACTATTGAAAAAAATTAGTGTAGACAGTATTGTAGGTGGAAAAGTATGAATCTTTCCAGGAGATTGACTAGTTTTATGTACTTTTAATGTATTTGGTACAGGCTCTTATATACAGCTTGGACTCATAGTGGTCCACCTGCTTTCAGATTCGCCAGCACCAGGATTGCAGGTATGTGTCATGGTGCCTGACTCAGTGGCTGGCTCAGTGTGTCCTAGGGCAAGGCCAGCACTGCATGTGGTGCAGGGGATCGAACCCCGGCCTCCGTGCTTGCCTGAGCAGGTGCTTTGTCCATTGAATTATCTTGTCAGCCCTTATATTTGTTTATAGCCATATTCACACCTCTACTACATACACATGTATGCAGTTATTTTACATTCACTTATAGACATATTCATATGTAGCTGACACATGTGTGTAAGTATGATGCATGATATAAAGTGTGTTTCTTCCCATGAATCATGAACCACACATTTTGAAAGTTATTGTTTTAGACCTTTATTACACAAAGTAAGGACTAAAGTCCTTTCTGCATCAGAGTTACTGGGGACTTCTTAGAGGAGCAGAATTTTAAGTCCAACTCCAGACCCACTGAATCAAAAATCTTAACCTTAGAGGCAATTCAGTGCTTTCACGGTGGTATGACCACAGCCAAAAATCTGTATTTTAAAAGAGGATCCTGAAATGATTTTCATTCACATTAGACTCTGAAAAGCAGGACTAGGTAGCTTCGTTCAGCCTACAGGAGGGTCAGACACAATCTGCGTTTCCTTGAGAATTGGGAATTAAGGCAATGATCTGCCACCACTGGAAAATTTGAGTAGGGACCTGGCATATGGGCCCCTTCCTTCCCTGCTTTAATAGCAGGGAGGATCAGAGTGTACAGGGAAGGCTACTGCAGAAATGATGACAGACTACAAATTCACGTCAGCAAGTTCTTTGTTCTTTCAGGAAGTTGTAACATTTTCCGTGAGAAACAGAAGGTGAAAGTGTTGCTTTTTGTTTTCCTCACATGGTGATTAATGTTTGGAAAGAGCGCTTAGCCCACTAGATCATCTGCATCAATAAAAGTAGTCAACAACTAACTGTCCCCTGCACTGCCCTACACCGTATGCTACTTCTACTTTTCTTTTCAAAGTAGGTTAAGTAAGAATGTAGTGAGAAGAAAAACAGGAAAATATCTTGCCCTGACTCCTTAAGATTAGAATCTGATATTGTGTACCCATAGCTCCTGAAATACTTTGAGCCTCACCATCATGAGATTATAAAATTATTGAATATTATTTATGGTGGCTATACTTCTGGCTCAAAAATAACTCACATCTTAGCAGTTCCAAGTGAGTGGGGCTTTCCCAGATCCCAAGCCCTGGTCTTTTTATGGTGGAAACTCAGAGAGTAATGAGGGAGGTTAAAAGGAATGAGAGATTTTGGAATGACACCAATCTAGCTCAGATTCATTCTATCAACTCCTAGTTGCTCTTCTTGAAATAAGTATAATTAATATAATTAAAATATTTTAGGCAAAATAATACACCCAAATATTAACAAAACATCTTTCATAAGAAAAACACAAAACGTGGTTTCGTCATTTTATTTCTGCTTGAGAAGGCAATATTATGAAGGAATGTGAAATCCTTTAATTAGACACAATTTAAAAGCCAGACAGAAAATTGTGATGCTGAGAATTCTACCTAGAGAAGCCATATTTATGCTGTAGAGAGTCAGACAATGTACCACACAGAGACAGATGTTTTACAGTGAATTCAGACTATCATATCACAATAGAATATTACTTTGTTCTAACTACATTAGGCTATATTTGGGCACAGTCATAGCTTTCTAATAAGACTAAAAGTCTACTTTCATAATGCCTCAAGCTAGATGTAAGAAGAAATTTAGATATTTTTCCTGGTAGATATTTTCTTGAATGCATATAAACTTAAAAGTTAGAAAAGAAAGGAGGCATCCAGAAGTGGGGGCTGAGAGGGCCCCATAAACACAGAATTGAGGACTGCCATGCCTATTTGATGGTTTTTTTTAAAAGAATCTTGTGGCTGACTCTGGGATATATTGCGTAGTATGAACAATGCAACACTTTCAGATTTCAAGATCATCCAAGGCTCCAAGCTGCTGAGCACCCTGGGCCATGTGACCATGCAGTTGGATCTGAAGCCACCCAGCACTCATGCGCTGATTACCAGCCTGGTAAAGAATTTAAACTCCTCTCCTGCAAAGCCCTTCCCGACAAAGGCCTACATTTAATGCCTGGACCCCCAATTAGTGATTCCAAACACTTCCTATATATAGGCTTGTTAATTATGAAGTAAACATTTCCAGTGTCTACCTCCCCTCACCCCTGTCATCTCCCTCTTGCCTTGCCCAGGCACATTCAGCACAAGCTACCTGGGAGGTATTCAAATCTAACTCTTTGTGCCCATCCCCCTTTAAATGGATGTGCTAAATAAAATAGCTTTAGGGTTTCAAACCTTTAATTGCTGGAAGAATCAACTAATTTCCAAGTAGTCTCAAATAGGGTTTTAATGGCCTCTTAAAAAGTAAACCTAGGCCTGCCTTAACTTTGTTCTTACTGGTGTTGATTTTTTTTCCCAGCAGATTTTCTCAGGCTTCTCTCACCTATAGCCCCCTCCAGCCCCCAGATATGCACACTGACATGTCCAAGATAAGGTAGAGTTTGTGAGATCTGACCTGACTTAAAAGCAGCATCACAAATGAATGATATGACTGTGATTCTACTGAGGACAGTTGCTCTGGACTAATTTGAAAACAAATATTTTATGTTCCTATCTTTTCCCAATAGATGGCATAGTGTGAGTCACTTCTTTAAAGTTGTCAGGATGTGTTGTCTTTTGCTCACAACCCTGTGCTAGGTGCTGCTGGATAATATCATGAACACAGGTGTTCCATAAATAGCTGGCAATGATGAACGTGAAGGAGCCCCGAAATGCATGGGGGTGTCTCAAACATGAAATAATGACTCTTTCATCATGCTGAAGCCCTAACTCAAATCCAAGGATAACTGGTGACACAAGATTTTTATAGAGATTGAGAATTAGAGATTAAAGAGCTCATAAGTAAAAGGACTTAATTGTTAGGGCTCAAAAAGCAAGACCCTAATATATGCTTTGGTATGCTCAGAACATTCAATCAAAGGACATTGGAAGTCCTGAAACCAAAGACTTTTCTCTCTCTATTTATTTATGTATTTGCATTATTGGGATTGAACCCTGGACCTTGTGCTTGCCAGACAAGCACTTATGCTGCTGAGCTATCTCCCTCACCAGACTTTTCTGGTCTGTTCCTTCCCTCTTTCTCCTGCTCTGATTTCTCTCCTAAGTCATGCCATAGAAACTACAATTCCTTTTCTGCAAGGGGGGGTCATATCCATAAAACTGAGAAATGTTTCTTTTACTGTCCCCTGCCTTCCTGCATAAGAGTTGGCCATAAAGAAATTCTTTGAGGTATCTTGTCCTGCAGTGGATTGTACAGACCCTCCTTCCAGAAAGAGTGCTGTCCTATACTATACCACCGAAATATCACAGAGAGGTAAGCAGAAGTCTAAAAGGGGCTTGCAGGGTTCCCTCTCAGCCTCTAACCATAGGATCATACCCTCTTTACCCGCTGACATTGCCACCTGGCTGTTCATTCCTCATCAAGTCACAGCCCCTACCCTAAAAAAGGATAGTTTTCTGTAGGTCTTGTGTGTGTGTGTGTGTGTGTGTGTGTGTGTGTGTGTGTGTGTGTGTGTGTTGCTAGGGATCGAATCCAGAGCCCTGTGCATGCAAGACAAGAACTTTATCACTGAGCCCTAGCCCCAGCACCCTTGTTTTGCTTTTGAGATCTTCAAATTTTCTTTGGTACAAAATATCGAGCATGCCAAGTACTATATTTTAGGGCATAGCCCCAACAATTGAGTCCCTTTATATTAAGCTTCTTTGTAAGTGGTAGGTTACATGCCATTCCTGAGTAAATGTATTTGTTCTGTTCTGTTCTTATTAATTTGCTTTTGCTGTTGGAGTGTTTGTGGAAACTTTTATGAGGGTTGAGCGAAGGTAACACACTTCTCTACACAACGTACTTACTATATTATTTATGAACTTACACAAAATGGCAAAATATTTTGATTCCTGTTATATAGACTGAATTAAGAAAACAAAAGTCAGAACTAAAAGTTAGGGACAAATAAACATTACGGTGTTTCTCATCTTCCAACTTTGACCAATACAAGATAAAAGGGTATTTCATAAGAGGCAAGAAAGAAAGAAAGAAAGAAAGAAGGAAGGAAGGAAGGAAGAGAAAAAGACAAAGCTTGAGGGAGGAGTAAAAGAGAATAAAAATCAAATGGCAGAAAAAGCTTGAGGGGAAAGAGAAACTTCTAATCCTGAAGAGCAGAAGCCATGGTGCGTGTTGGATGCAGAAAGGCAGGCAGCACCCTGTTCCCCTCCATATCCAAGTGTCCCTGCCATCCCAGCACACAGCCCATGAGGGAAGCAGGGGACGTCTGTGAGGAAAGAGATGATTCCAGTTGTGCAAAACCTAGACTCACCATAAGCATTCTGCTTTCTGTTACGTTCTTCACTGGCGAAGCTAAAATTGAAAAGAGTATATCAATATTGCTGATGACGACCACTCATTTTGCTTTCTCACCACCAGTCTTTACCTCAAAAGATGACCAAAATTTGCTCATTATAAACTGAAACTTTGTTAAGTATTCAACAGACAACCATATTGCAGAGGAAATAATACAATGGGCACACTAACGTATGCATCTATAGGTTTAAAATGTTAGCACGTTGCCACACTTTCTTCATATTACGTTTTAGTCCTAAAAAACAAACAAACAAACAAACAAACAAACAAAACCAGTAATAGCCTACCTCTTTTCTATCCCACAGCTCAAAGTAAGCACCATGGCAAAGTTTTTGTGCGACGGCTGGCTTAGGTGTGACACCCCCTCAAAAGAGGAGGAGTTGTTCCCCGGCTGCTGAGAGTGCCACTCCAAAGGCTCTCCTCAGCTATCAGCACTCCCTGGGGAGCGGGGAGATCTCAGTGGAGTCAGATCGTGTAGGATCTTGAAGCCCAAAGGAAGACGTTCGGAGGCTTTTTATTTTTTTCTTATTCGGTTAACCACAACCTTTTGTTTAGGCTAGATGAATTGGTTTAGTTGGAGAACTTATCTGGACGTTTTATCTTCTAGTTCAAAGAAAAATACCATCTTTCTGCTTGATATTTAGGGCTTTGTTGAGCCACACACATTCACGCTTTCCTCCCCTAGAACACTATTCTTCCCTTGCACCACAGCTTTGTCTTTCAAGACTGGCCTGCCAGTTGCCCTCAGGAGACAGCACCTCTCTTCTTGCCTTTATACTTGCCATTCCCAGGCTTAGAATGCCCCGTGATTATCCCCCTTCCCAGCAAGGCCCAGCTGATGCCCCAGTTCCATAAAGCGTACCCTGCCCATCCAATGATCAGTGATTTTCCCTCCTCCAGGCCACTCGTGTTGTTGGCAATATATTTTCATGGGCTTTGTAATTTTTAGACTTGGTGGAATAGGGCAGAGGCCAGCTTCTCCAAAAAAGGTAGATGGGAAATGTCTTCATTATTTCTTCATTGCTGGGACAGAATACCCAACACCCCCACATTAAAGATGGAAAGCTCACAATTTGTAGAGGTTTCAGTCCATGGTCAACTGCCCACAGGCAAGGTGGCATGGCACAGGGACATGCTGGAGGACAAACAATCTACAGCAAGGCAGAAAGCCATTCCTCTTGTACATAGGAATTTGTGGGAATATCTATAGCTACATACAAGCCATAACAGGGAGACAATGTAGACTACACTCTTTGTGTAGTAGGTGATGCCTGTCATTGCTGGAGAAACTACTGGCTTAAATTCTATAAGAGTGAGGTGGTTTAAAATATACAGATGTTAGAACAGAGGCAGATAAGATTTGACATGCATAGAAGGCAGAAGCTGTCCACTGTCCACTGTGGAACTTCATTGAAGACATGGGCGTGTTCGGAAAGAATTAGAGGTGGGAGGCATTAGACACAAATTCTATCCAGAATCCTTAGCACTGGAGAATAACTGAATGCAGCTGAAGCTGCTCTTGGGTCAACAGGTGGTTTGTGTATAATACATAGTTGCTTTGAGTGGGGACTGAGACTTGGAGGTTGTTAAGGCCAAGGGTTACTGCTGGTGCCGTGTTGCCAGGAACACCAAGCAAATGAGAAGCAGGAAATGCTTTCCCTCTCCTTTTTCTTTCCAATCTCTTTGAATGTAGAACCTCAGAGATGGGCTGGGCTGTTAGAATTACCCATAGGAGATGTTAAATCCTAATATCCAGGCTCCATGAGACCTTTTGAAAGTGATCTCCAGGGATGGCCCCGTCACAGTACTCTATACACAACTGCCACAGTTCTCTCATGCAAAGTGATGGCTGCGATCCACTCCTTAGCACAGCTGGTTAACAGATGCAGGCAGCAAAACGGTTTGCAGGACAGTTTCAGAATCTTAGGTGGTAGGCAGTTGTGAGTCTCCAGTGAGATACAGAATGTAAAGCATTTAATTTACAGCAGGCTCAGAGAGGAAAACAACTACTGTATACAATGGCTACACCTTTGCACTACCTGGTGGGAAAAGGTAGTCAACTGTTAGAGGTTTTGGCTTGGTGTATAGGGCGGGGGAATGGATGGCATGGATGGGGAAACATATCTTGCAAGCAGGGCAAACTTTACTTTGTTTGGAATCAGTGCTGGGCACGCATAAAACAGAATGCCAGTGTGCTGAATTACTTTAGAAGGCCTCTTTCAGCATCTCCACACCAGCGGTTCCTCTGAACAGTTCTTTAAAATTATCCCATGGCTGTTCATTTTCATTCTGTTTCTAGGCCTAGAGTTACTCAGTCAAGGGGACTTCCCTAACATCTTTACTTAATGCCACCCCTTATACCTACTCTGACATTCTCCAGTCCTTCTTCATTTTCCTCATGGACTCACTCAACAGCCAATACTATTATATATATGTATGTATGAGTCTACTGTATGTCCTACTACACTGAATTGCAAATTCCACAGAAATAGCTCCAAAGAATGCCTAGCACATAATTTGCCCTCAATAAAATATGTAAACTGGGAGAATTCAGTGCCTTTTGGCAGGTGAGGATGGTGATGAAGGTATGGCTTGCAACTCAGTGGGAGTGATGGTAGTAAGTAACAGCTGTACATTCTACACCACCTCCTTTGTGTACGCATGTAGCACAGGGCCCTTCTGGAAGAAGGCAGAACTGGTTCCCAGAGTTGTGATGCTACTTAAGAAAGACACTAAGTGCTCAATGGGATATTCTATCACCCGGATAGTTACCCTTTTTGGTATTGTGCCAGTCTTAATACTGCCAAGGCCCTTATTTTAATATCATAATGGCCTGATCACAATATTATGAGTTTAACAAGCATCCACAGTGTTCCATCACGCTTACTCATGACTCACCTGGTTTTGGTAACTTGCAACCATTTGGTAGCCCAGAATACTGAGGCCATTGATTCAGGGTCTTTCTACCATTGGTCCTGGGTTAGTAATAAAAAAATCAATGATAATTTAGCTTTTCTTGGTAGAGTAGATGAACAATGATGTTTCCTATAGCACTTGGTCTGATCTTATGAAGTATATAGTCAAAAGACATAAAAAATGTGAATAATCTCTAGAAGAGGGTCAGTTCCAGTACAACTGACTACCCTTTGGACATATATCAGACTTATGTATTCATTTGTTTCTTTATTCAACTGACATTTATTAAATGTCATCATGTGCTTACCACTATAACACTTATAGAACCTGAATGAATTTCCTCAAGCTTAAACTGCTTGTTAAGGGACTCTGTTTTCTTCAGATATAATGTCCACATATCTATGAATGTAAGTCCAGAACCCTAGCATAGCTTTCTTTTGCATTTATGAAACTCTGCCTTTAGGAATGTCTCTTTTGCTCTGAGCTTTCAGAGTTCCTGGGCAAGTTGCCTTATTGCTCCACAACAAAGTTAGTTCCTTTTCTTTGGATGCCACTATGAAAAAAATTTATTACAAGCTGTCTCTTTTCTACAGAAAAAAAAGTAACTAAAGTTTGAAAGATAGGATGAAAAATAGGCCTTCCTCTTCTACTGGGTAGACATGATTATCATGATGCTTCTTGTAATTCTATCAAATGCCACCTGCTCCATGAACATATTAGCATTTTAAGTACAATTTCTGTTGTAGAAGAATATTAAGCCTAATGTATGAGGCAAGGATTTTTGTTTCATTTATCTATAACTTCTTTAGTTAGCAAATGATTATAATCATGGAAAAGACAAATGTTATACTTGAAAAGAATCATACCACATAAAATTAGACAATAAGAAGGATGAAATCTCACTCACAGAACCTTCTAGAAACTGATGAAAGCTAAATGACAAAATATTTCAATAAAAATATCAGGGAGAATAGTAATTTCATTACTTCCATTTAAGATAAGTGCAATGAGGCTGTTTCAGTTTAAATAGAATGGATATGGGCTGCCTAATTATAAGGAGACTGCATACCTCTTGGGATAGTGAATTAGATAAAATGATTTTAAAAAGAATTTATTTTTGGCTTTCAAACAGTAAAAATCTGCACTATTTATTGTCATGTGGAGTGTCATGGTTATACATTACACATGGCAGAGAAAAAACTGTGTTGATGAGGGAAAAACTTAAAAACCAGAGAGCAATAATCTCTAGACTCCTTGGTTATTGCACAGAACAGTCCTGGCATAAACATCTCAGATCCATCACTGACAAGTTCCCAGAGGAGAGAATCCAACATTATCCAGCAGGCAGGGAGTGCTCCAAGAGCCAGACTGAGTGCCCAAACCCTATACAGAGCTTATTTCTAAGTTAGTCTAAGTCGGTTAGGGATGTCCAGTTTTCCTAATATACAATAAAATATCATGGATTTCTAACATAAGAAAAGGCCAGTGGAGAACATATACTGTACCCTGAGTATAACCAGCCTACCAAGAACCCTGACATCCACCAAAAACTTGTTATCCAAAGGTGCTGACCTTTAAAAGAGCAGCCTATAAAAGATCAGGGTTCCATAATTTAAGAGCTCCTCTCTTCTGGGGTGACATTAGTAAATTACCTTGTAAGTATTAAGGCTCAGGGCTAAGGCAATGATAAATGGTCTGGTCTGTGCTTCAGAGATTTTGTTTTTCGGCAAAAATATGCATACACTGTATGTATACACACATGTATATGTTGTACTCTAGGAAATGAGACAACCGAGGCAGATGTCCAAAAAAGAAAAAAGAACGCTTTATTTCAGTTGGTACCCAGGGGCGCTCTCTAAGCAAGAGTGCAGAGAGGCACGCACATGGGGAATTTGGCTTGGGATCATATAGAAGCAAGCAGTGACACAGAAGCCAACTGCGGTTACTTGTGGGGTACGAGGCACATGGTCACTGGTTGGCACATCTCTTTTACCTTATTAGGTAAGCAGGAAATGGAAACCCAAGGGTCGGGAGAGGAAGTAGAAACTTAAGGGACTGGAGGGGCTTCTGGGAGAAATTTGTAGGGCTAGAGTACATCCTGCGGCTGGCTTATTTAGAATACAATGGCTGGTTAAGCTTATGGGGACATTACCTTTTATGGTTAGAACACAGACGCTATTTTCTCAGCTGGGATCTGCGGTGCATCCAGAACAGGAACACGGTGGGGAGGTGGTGACGTGTACAGGACTGGCAAATGGCGACATTAACAATAGGTCAAGATAGAGTCACTGTAGTCAATGAATAGAGCTACAGTGGTTAGGCTATAACAGTATATACAACCCAAACAGGACATCAGTGTCAACTTCTAGGCTGGAAAGAAAAAATAGTTTTCAAAAGTGAAGTGCCCCACTTGTTGAAGAAAGAAAATGACTTTCTCCCTGTTATACTGATTAATTTTATGTTAACTTGCCTGCTCCATAGGCAAGCAGATTGATTAAGCATTATTCTATGTATGACTATGGGGTGTTTTTAAGTTTAATATTCCAATTGGTAGACTGAGTAAAGCGGGTTGACCTTCCTAAGGTGGATGTGCCTCATCCAATTAGTTGAGGTAGAAAGCAGAATAAAAAGCAAGTGCTGCTCACCCCCTCAGGTAGAAGAGTTTTGTCTGAGTCCCTTGAAATGGAACATGTATTCTTTTTTAAATCTTTGCATTAGAACTAAAGCACCAGTTCAGTCTGAGTCTCCAGCCTGTTCACTTCTGGATTGCAAGTAAAACCCTAACTGTCTTGGTCCATAGCTTGAGGATTCACTGTGCAGATCTTGGAAAAGTCTGGCCTCCTTAACTGTGTGAGCCAGTTTTTTCTTCTTACAGTGCATATACAGAAAGAGATTTATCATAAGAAATATGTGAATATACTACTATTGTTCTATTTCCCTAGAAAATTCTAATTAACACACACACACACACACACACACACACACACACACACACACACACACACATATATATATATATATATATATATATATATATATCAACTTGTTTTATGGCATGGTCTCACTTTCCAATATACTATAAGTTAAATAGCACATGCTGGTACTAAAATTTTTAAAGAAGTTGCATTTTCCCTTAAACCTGTCCATCAGATTACTTCATTAAAGTCTTACGTTAAAAAATGTCATCTATTTGGGCCATGATATAGCTCACCCTATTATTCAATGCTTACTCTAAAAAGATGGGAGAAACAGTATATGAGTGTTCTAGTACAGCAGAATCAGGACAAGATTGTTACTTCCACTTAGAATGTAAAAAAAAAAAAAAAAAAAAAAAAAATCACAAGGGAATTCTTGCTTTCATCCTAATACCAGCAACAAAGGCTACTGTTGTGGCTTGGGTCACCACATGCTCAGAGGCTTTTGGAAGGTGGCTGGGTCATGAGGATGCCACAGCTGGCTTGCTGCCTGAGGTGGACTTGCTCAGATGTGGCTGGTTACTGCAATCTGCCTGGAAGGGTGGATTTCCCTGTCCAGATTTCCCTTTCTCTCCCTGCTTTCTGGCCTCCATGAGTCTTGGGGGGTGCATTCCAGATCTAACCACACCCTAAGGCTTTCATTGTTGTGAACTTTCAAGGGAAACAACATTCCTCCAGGACAAGCCCTTCCAACTGCTGTACGTGCCTTGGAGCCAGCCAACTTTGGACTGAAACCTCTGGCAAGTGACGAGGCCAAATAAATTGCTCCTCCTTTAAATTTGGTGTTGGGTATTTTGTCCTAGGGGTGAGAAAAGTGACTATAACAGCTAAAATTCCAACTGACCTACTAAGTTGTAACTTTTCTTGAACCTGTGAGAGGGCTGAATTCTGAGAAGCAGTATACATGAATTAGCTCACAGCTTCCAAAGCATGGAAAAGAGGAGATAACTGCCACAGAGGTAATAAGAAGAAACTTTCTAAAATTTGCATCAGTTTTTAAAGCCAAGTATCCATCTAAAATGTCTGGAGATTTCAGACATTTATTCTCATTTAAGCAGAATTTATGGTCAGTTTCCAACTCTTCTTCCAGTTCCTCCTGCAGAAGCTCACCAGAAAGACCAGGGGAGGGGAGGGAAGGAGCCTGAAGAGGTCTTCTTCAGAAGCATTGGTTTATAGGTTGTGATCGGCCCACTGGTGAAAACTATTCAAGAGCACTGTTCGTTTCCCTACATGTTCCTTCACGAGACACAAAAGCTTTAACTTCTGGGGTTAGCTAGCCAAACTTTCCAACAAAACTAAGATAGAAATAAAATACATGGGCTTTTAGGAGTACTTTAGGATACTTTATTCCCAACTTGAGTAGCCAGATGATGATCCATTGCTTCTGGAGAAAATGTAAGCAAAAAAGTCTCTTGCTTTTGATAGACTGAAGGACATAAAGCAACACAAAAATGTTCCTTGGGGATTCAGGGGATTCTATTTCAAATACAGTGGAGATTTTCTACTGCTTGGGGAAGGGCAGAGAACTTCCTGCTCCATAAGACCCACTATACCCATAAGAGAATTTGGTTGCTGTGAGATAGGGTGGAAGAGGAGAACTAAATAACAAGCTGCACGAGTCCATCTAGACACTGCTGAAAGCTCAGGGCAGAAATACCGAGATAAATCCCCCCTCACCAGGGGATCCATACTAAGAATGAGATTGTAGTGATGTCAGTGTAGGTAGCTACCAGAAGCCAGACTGGAACTGGAGACGGAAAAGTGGCAGATGAGCAAAAAGGGGAAGACCTGCTCGTGCTGGTGACCGTGGTCTAAGTTTTCTGAAGGTGTGGTCTCTGAGTTCCCTGAAGTAGGCATCTTATACCTCCCTTCAGGTTCTTTACACCTATTACATGATGATTCAGGGTCTTGCATATATTTATCCCAAGGATCTGGACCCCAGATTGACTAATGGTAATCCTCATGGGACTTAGCATAGCAGTTTTGTTCTTTCTAGTGGGCTTTAACCACTATGCTTGTTTGGACTAAAATTGTATAATTTCTACTATCACCCTCCTAATGTGAGGGTCAAGGCTAACATGTTATTAGAAGAAAGATCATTAGTTACTACCCATGACCACTACTTGAATTCTAGGAGAACAAGGGAAACCAACCCTGAGTGAAGGCCCAGTTGCCATCTGTATTCATTACTTTCTTGCTATTAGAACAAAATTCTTGACATCCACAACTTAAAAGAGAAGTTTCTTTGGCTCATAGTTCCAGGAGATTTGGTTCATGCTTGCATAGCTCCAAAGCAGGAATGGCATGGTAGATGGGCCTGATGGAGTACATGGCATCCAGGAACAAGAGAGAGAGGGGAAAAGCTCAGGCTCAGAAGTCAGCCTTTTGTAGCATGTTCCTAGGGCCCCACATCCAGTCAAGCCTCACCTCCTAGTAGCACATTCAGCTAATGAACTCAGAAATTAATGAATCTACTGAGGACTAGGGTGACCCCATGATTCAATCACCATCCAAACACATGAAATTTTGGGGGAGCATTTTAGATCTAAACCACAACATTCCACCTCTCAGATCAAATGTAAAATACATTTAGTCCATCTCCAAAACTTTCTGAAGTCATATTCCAGCCCTGTTACAAAAGACCAAACCCAAAGTCTTCTCTGAGAAGCAAGGCAAACACTTACTGTGAAATTTGTATTGGTCACTTTCCTTTCACTAGAAAAAGTACGTGATGCTGGGAAATTCAAGCAGAAGTGTATTCTGGCTCATGATATCAGCCTGTTAACATTTGGCTTCAGGATGGAATGACATGACAGAAGAGTATGATGGGGGAAGCTGCCCAGTCAGTGAAACCCAGATGTAGAGAGAGAAGAGATGAGCCAGGAATATGAATGTGCCTTCTAATCACACTCTCAGTGACCTCCACTCCTTAAAACATGGTACCACCCCTGAACATAAGATTTATGGGGCAAAATTTTAGCTGAGAACTGTAATACCACCTCTGAACTCTGCTCACCCCCTCTTGTTGAGGGGGGACTTCATGAGTGGCAGATACTACTCTTAGGCTGTACCTGCCTGGGTCTCTTTCAAGTGTATTATCCTTTCCAATAAAAGTTAGTTTTGCTTTGAGGTGTATTGTGCTTGTCATTCAATAAGGAACTTGCTGAAATTCTGCTTTCTCACTCTGAGTCACTTTCTGTATATCTCTTTGCAAGTCTTCTCAGAGAGGATATATGAGCCAACATGTCACACAGCAGAAACTGTCACCTAGCCAAAGCTGATCCCACTTTCCAGTAATCACAGCTCATGGTGGGAAATATATGAAGTTGTGATGATCTTCCTGATATTGGGTCATGATACAACCCAAATGATCTTAGCTATTCCCTTGTCTGACTTAATCCTCATATTGAAAGTCCAACAGAAGACAAGAAGAGTTCAGTTTTTGGCATAAACACTGTTTAACAGTCTCTGTACTGTCCTTTAGCATAGTGCCCAACATTCAATCAACAAATATTAGACCCATTAAGAAAGCAATGAAGAGCCGGGCATGGTGGCTCACGCCTGTAATCCCAGCACTTCGGAGGCTAAGACTGAAGGATCGCTGCGAGTTCAAGACCAGCCTGGGCTACAAAAGTGAGCTCAAGGCCAGTCTGAAGTGCATAGTGAGACCCTGTCTTAAAAAAACAAACAAAAAAAAAATAAGGCAATGGAAAATAAATTTTATTATCACAAGATCAGAAAACATCATAGAGATAGCTAAGATGTAGAACTTTATTATTCAGGAACTTTATGATAGCATAATTAATACTGGAGGAATTAGAGGAAAAAAGTAGACAATATACATAAGCAAATGGTGTGGTGAATTGATAACTCATGGGCAGCTTGTTAAACTCAGCAGAACTCAACTAGCATGGTGCTGGGTATGGGAGGCCCACCGGAGGATTGCTGTCAGCAGCATAAGAGGCAGAATGGTAGGGAAAAAAAAGGAGGAGAAGGAGGAGGATATGAGAAGGAGGAGGAGGAAGAAGAAAAGGAAGAAGAAAAAGGAGAAGAAAGAAGAAGAAGAAGAAGAAGAAGAAGGAGGAGGAGGAGGAGGAGGAGGAGGAAGAGGAGGAGGAGGACTGCTAAGAAAACTGTTTGGGGAAGCTGCCTGGAAGTTCTTAGGGAGCTGCAGTTCTCCTCAGCTAGTCTGCTGGAGGACCTTGTAATGCTGGCTTTTTGGATGGGAACTCAGCTTTCCTCATCTCTGGAGGAGCTCAGAACATCACTGTTGCTGAGGGTGGCTGTGGTGTTTTTCAGGGGAGCTTTGGTTCTTAATTTAAGTGCTGCTTTCAGGTCCCAGATCCTTTAGCCTGCTAGCACAGATCCTTCATCCCACCGGCACAGACTTTCTAGCACCCACTGACCTGTGAACCTTCTCAGTGCAGATCTGTGCAGTGGGCCCACGTGAAAAATTGTGTTGGGCTCTAGGCCTCTAGTTGGATTCATGGGAGGCATTATTCTGGGTTCTAGACCTTTAGCTGGACGAAAACAAGACATTAATGTGGGATCCAGGCCCTCAGTTGGGTCCTTTGGTCCTTAGCATAGAGTCAACAAATTTCCTGTGCTCTTTGTATATAATTCTTTATCTGACTATTACACATAATCTCATAAAATATGTATCATATATTATATTGTTCCCCTTGCAAAACCCCAAACTATGACAGATGAGAAATTTTAGTAAAGAGATAAAGCTATTAAAATATTAAATGAGAATCTAGAGGCTGGTGAGATAGTTCAGTGAACTAAAACTCTTGCTTAGGCAAGTTTAGCCAAGTGCAGGGACCATGGTTTGATCCCTGGAACCACATGTGGTGCCAGCCCCGCTTCCAGGATGAGTCAGATTATAACCTCAGTGCTGGGGAGGCTGAAAGCAGGAGGATCTCAATGAGTCTGAGCTGCATATGAGACCCTGTAATAACCAAATATATTTTATTTATTTATTGTCTTTTTGAGACAGGGTCTCGCTATGCAGTTCAGGCTGGCCTTGAGCTCACTTTTGTAGCCCAGGCTGGTCTCGAACTCACACCGATCCTCCTGCCTCAGCCTCCCGAGTGCTGGGATTACAGGCGTGTGCCACCACGCCCGGCGAACCAAATATATTTTATAAGTATTGGTAATAAGAATAAAAATGGGAATCTAAAAATATTAGAGGTACATAATTCTTTTAATGAGCTTAAATGCAGATTGGACACAACTGGAAAACATCATTGAAATTGAAGAAATGAAATACAAAAGGAATGAAAAAAATAGATAAAAATATCCAAGGCTAAAGGATAATGTGCTCAAAAAGCTAAGAAATAGCTAAGGTGAATTCTAGAAGAAGAAAGAATTGTCCAATGGATACATATAAAAAACAAAAATGTAGAACTCTTCAAAATTAATAAAAAGCAGTTAGTCATAGATTCAAGAATCCAAATCAGGCTAAGTTACTTTCTTTCTGTCTGTCTCTCTGTCTCTCTGTCTCTCTCCTTCTCCCTCTGTCTGTCTGTCTGTCACACACACACACACCCTTGGGATGTAACATATTCATATTACTGAAAATCAAGGATAAACTGTTAGAGGAAATAAGAAGCAAAAGAAAGTGCATACAGAAGTATCACTTCAGAGTTGTCAGAAACTTTGCAGCCCACAGACAGGAGAGGGACAGCTAAAGTGCCGAGGAATAAAAAAAGTAAATATTGTCAGTCCGAGGTTCCATAGTCAGGAAAAAATGTTTCCCTGGTATAACACCACTGGAAGGTAAACTATGATGAAATAAAATATATATTACAAATTTGTAGGAAACCCCAAACAAATTTATAAGGAAATATATTTTGTAAACTGATAGCATAAAATATAACCCCAAATGATACTTAAATATGTTTTTTGAAAGAAAAGAAAATAGGAGAAAAAATAATGTAAAGCAGATGAAACAAATAATCAACAAATTTATAGATTTAAATTCAATTATATTACTAATGGCATAAACTATAAGTAGTGTAAATACCTAATTAAAGACAAACTGTCAGGCCACCAGATAGCTCAGCAGATTAAAGCAGCGCCTGCAAAGAGGTTAGGGGCTGGAGGTTTGCAGCCCTTGGGATGTGCTGAGACAGCAGTTGAGACTGGGAGTGGTGGCCTGAGCCTATAATCCCAGCTCTTGGGAAGCTGTAAACAGGCATACTCAATGAGTCCCATAGATGAGTAGTAGTGAGACCCTGAGCACCCTGTAAACCTTTCCTTAAAATACAAAAAAAAAAAAAAAAAGACAAATTGTCATGTTGGATATTAAAACAAGACTCAATTCTATTCTGCCTATAGCAAAGTGACTTTAAATGAGAAGACATTTAAAGGCTAAAAACAAAATGATGGATTGAATTATATCATTCCAAGCTAATCAAAGAAAGCTAAAGTTCTTTACTAATATAATGTAGATATCAAAGCAAGGAATATTACCAGAGAACATGATTCATGCATGTCTTTGAGTAAGGAAAACATCACTATATCACTTTTGTGGGGGAAAAGGTCCAGCCATATATTCACAAAAAATTACTGTATTTCTATAAGTCCGTTTCTATGTTCTTAAATTGCAGCCTCTGAACTGGAAACAATAGCTGCCATCACAGAGAATTTTGATAGTGAAGGCAAATGAGGGTTATGGCGAGATATAAATAAATGTTCTAGCTGGACGTGGTGGCTCACGCCTGTAATTCCAGCACTCGGGAGGCTGAGGCAGGAGGATTGGTGCGAGTTCAAGACCAGCTTGGGCTACAAAAGTGAGCGCAGGACCAGCCTCAACTGCATAGCGAGACCCTGTCTCAAAAAGACCAAAAAAAAAAAAAAGATTGTCAGTGATGCCCATTAAATCCAAACTAGAACAGGACATCTTTTGTAATAGTCTGGATAGGAAAAGAATTTGACCCTTACAAAAGCTTAGCAGAGCATATAGGTAATTAATCCTCCTAGCATTCCTGTGAAATAGTATTATTATCTTTGTTTGCAAATGAGGAACTTGAGTTACAAATAAGGAACTCACACAACTTGCTCAACCTCACAGCTAGAAGTTAAGAGTCCAGGAATCAAATCAAGAGCAATATGACTTGAAACTTTCTGAATCTTAATTTTTATACTGGTGAAATATCGTTGAGAAAATCATAACCCATCACTGAAGTTTAAAATGTGAGAACATTTGAACATTACATTGCTTGATTACGCCCCCATTCCACGGAATCGCAAGAACTAAACTTTTCACCTTTCTGAGAACCAGTGTAGCAGGTAAGGCCTGCAAATGATGTGCTGATAAGGATTAGAGTTGCCAGGGCATCCCCGGGCTATTGCTCCTGGGTGGGACACCAGCATCAGTTCTACACAGGTGTCTGGGTTGAATACTGAGCAGGAACCAAGACAAGTCCGAGGTCCAGCTTCTAGCCTTCTTCCTGCCACGGTAGCCCTATTCCCACTAATTTTGAAATCTTGTGTATTGATACCAGCGCAGGTCTCACCAGCTTTTCAGGAGGACTCGATGCCCATTGTCCCACTCAACTGTAACGCAACACACCCAACTAAGTTGTCCTTCTCACAGAGCTATTAGAAAATCCAAGAATGCTTAATGGTAAAATACCATATACCTAGTTAAATATGAATCTCACATATATGAGAATGAATTTTTTAGTGCACCTATGTGCCAAATATTGCACAGGACATTTATACTAAAATTATGTACTTCCCCATAGTTGAAATTTAATTGGATATCTTGCATTTTTTTTTTTTTTTTTTTTTTGCTGAATGGTAGCCCTAGCATTCTTTTTCAATACAGTTATGAAAAATCTGAACAACCATGTTGAAAAAGGAGGTAAAAAGTCCAATTTGCTACCATAACAACATATAAAATAAAATTTCTAATAAAAATCCTTCACTTTAGAAAAGAGTTTTACATATTTGTTTCAGAGTCAAACTTTTGTGAGGATTAGTAAGGTATGCCTGATTTATTTATGTATGTATTTTTCTGGCCCATCCTGAGGGAAGGGCTGGTGTGGCATGTGGTGCTGGGAACTGAACCACAGTCCCCTGGGCTTGCTTAAGCTTACCTAAGCAAGCACTTTAGACCACTGAGCTGTCTCACCCTCTTTGAATTACTTTAGTAAGACATGAAAAATTTGTGTTTCTTCTTTATATCTTTGTTGTTGCTATTGTTGTTGTTCAGGATCTCACTATGCAACTCAAATTCATAGTGATCTTCCTGTTTTCAGCCGCCCTAGTGTTGGGATTACAGATGTGCACAGCCATGCCTGGACTCTATCAGCTGCTCAGGCACCAGGGGGGTGGGGCCGGCATAACATGTGGTGCCAGGGATTCAACCCTGGTCCTTGCACTTGCCTAAGCAATCACAGTCCACTGAGCTATCTTATCAGCCCTCCTCTTTATATCTTGATAGCACTCGCAGTGAAATTGTTTTGCTACACCAAAAAGTCATTCTTGTGCTTTATTTTCTGGCTATAACTTCAAAGGAGTTTTTCTTTTGTTTTTAAAAGTCCTATTATACCTAGAATTATAGGTAAAAAGAGAAAAGTTCTTGACAGTGCCATTACGAAATTAAAACATAACCTGTGTGATAATGTTACATAGAAGTAATATAACTTGTCCAGAAGTGCCAAGCGATTTTCAAACATTGTATTCATTCTTGAAACACTCCTTTGAAGGGATTATCATTGTCTGGGTTTTATAAGCAGAGCAGTGTAGGTACTGATCATTATTTTCTTTGTCAAAACAAGAAATCTGGGGCATCCTATTCGTCTGAAGCTCACTGCAACCTCCACTGGGATAAGTGATGTTTCTCCCACTGCCTCAAGTTCTGAACTTCTGACTTCTGAGGTATTAAACAGTTAATAGCAGTGAAATTATAAAGGTGAAGAAAATTCTGGTAGGTAACTTTAGAAAAGTGTCAGAGAGTATCAGGAGCATTCAGTCACTTGTCACGTTCCCAAGGGGAGGAGAGGGAGAGAAAAGCATGTTTAGCACTTCCTCAAACCTTGAATAGCAAATGTACCTTGCCCTCAAGTGACTCGTAAAAAGTAAAATTAAATCTGATGTATGTAAGCGAGCGCTGGTTATTCAAGCTGGATAAATTGTGATTTGTTTTTCCTGCCACTGTATTTCCCCATCTATCACAGTGCTGCTAATGTACACACACTTGGGACGTGAGCTGGCTCCTAAATGTCATGCAGACGTGGAGAGTTGCCCCCCTGGGTTGTGTGACTTTAATTAATCTTCACACTATCCATCTTTGAGGTCATCAAAGAATTGCAGGTACTTTTGTGCGTGTGGCTTTCTGCAGACCCAAGGCTGCCTTACAGTCAGAACCCCAAGAGTATATCTGAGGTAGTGTAGGTACCTGGGGAGAGCTGATGGCCTTCCTTTTGTGTGGCTAGGCGACAAGTGGCTCAAACACGCACACTGTGCTTGACGATGTGTTTGCTTGATATTTCTATTGCTCTCAAGTGCAAATATCCTCCAGTAGTAAGTGGCACACAATGTTTCACAATGGATTAAGCCTTTTATCAGGGAGGAAATGACCCAAATTACCATGCTGATGAACGTATTCAGACACAAGCCCTTTAACAAAGGCCACTGGAGGTGCTGGTGTGTGTGTGTGTGTGTGTGTGTGTGTGTGTGTGTGTGTGTGTAGTGGGGGTCGCTGATGGAGAAGTACTGCTCAGACAATTTACTTTGCAAGCGTACATCTTTTCAGTGGGGTCTCTGCTCAAGAATTAGCCATAGACTGAGTAAATCTAGAGATTAGTCTGGAGTCTCTTTTGTACGCTAAATGCAGCAGCACGTTTTTTTCCCATGCCTAAGCTCTTTCCTGAAAATGGGTTTCTTATATTATGTCTGAATTCCTTGCTCACTGAGCCTACAAGGAACTTTTGGAGCAATGGAATTAAAAGATTAAACCTCAAGCCACTTGCGCTAAGTCTTTAAATGCGGTATGAAGCAGTTTACATAGTAACCAAGTCTACAATGGCAGTGTGCAGACTTGACTGCATTTAGAGGGTCTTAGAGACTCAGATGTTGCAAGAATTCTCCAGTGTAACTGTTTTCCCGCTGGAGTACTGCCACAGGCAGTGGCATTCTGAATCCTGCTGCACAGCTTCAGTCCTTACTGAGGGTTGCATATGTTTCAGCTTGTGTATTGGCTTCTTTGTGAGGACTATCCTGTGGCTTGTGTGGTGTGCATGTGGAAACTGGGTCCTCTGTAGACACCCTGCGCAGTTTCCTGCGCAGTTGCATCTAACAGCTTGTTAGAACTGGAACTCATTTAGAAAGGTATGGCAATTTATTTACATAAATGAAAAATGAGGTCTAAAATATTAATTGCAATGATAAATAGCGGCTAAGATTTGCTAAGTACTTTCTACATGTGAGAAACAATTGTTTTTTAAACTTTTTTTCATTTTATGCATTTAGTACAGGTTTACAGGGTCTCACTACATAGATTGGACTCATAGAGATCCTCTTGTTTTTAGCCTCCCAAGCTGTGGGCTTAGAGGCACGCGCTACCACACCCAGTCTCAGTTGCTGTCTCAGTGGGCTCTGGGGCCAGGGCTGCCAGGTATTGAACTTAGGCCCTGTGTCTGCCTAAGCAGGCTCTTTAATCTGGTGAGCTATCTTTTATTCCTTAGAACAGAGTTCTGCATGAATTCTGCATGAATTTTTTTCCTTAGGGTGTCCTTTATACTACATTGATCTCTCTCTCTCTCTCTTCCCTCATACAGTCACTTAGCCCTCTATTAGCTCATAGGGAACATCCGTGAGAAGATAACTATTGCTTTCATTCATTCCTTTTGTAAAGTAAAAGGTAACCACAACAACACCTTCTCCTGGCTTTACTCTTCAAACAGCTAGCATTTCTTTGTTTCCTGGTTCCCTCTCATAGAAAAACATCATGAAATAGCCCTTAGCTCAGTCAGTTTCTCTAGTATCATTTTTTATTTCTTCCACCCAGCCACATCCTTACCCCCACTACTGGTCTCAGGCAGCTCCTGTTCAATCACTGGCAACATCCTAGCTACTACACTGACTGGGAGACTTGCAATCAATCCATCCTACTTCATACACCAGCAGCTTTGGACAAAATGACCTCTCCACCTTGACCCACTGTGCTTCTAGAACTACACTTAGTCTTCCCTTTCTTTCCCTTGCCATCTTGATTCTCAGCTCCTCTGTCCACATATAATCTGCTGATCTAATCCAGGATCTTGGCTTTAAGTAATATTTACGCTTCATATTTTCTGTTGTCCTATCTAGATTCATTCAATGCCTGTCTCCATTTTGCTCTCACAGAGAGAACACGATTCCTTGATCTTTAGACATCACCGAAGCTTGGACCATAGGGGGCGCTGTCAGGAAAGATGTTGATATCAAGTCAACTTGGAATATTTATTCCTTGTCAGACTCACATTGCCCTGGAAGATCAAGTCTGGGAGTTCTCCAAACAGCTGCCAGATGTGATAAATGTTTTCTCCTGTCTTTTCACATAGGACTAGAGACCTTTCTGGCATACTCACCCCTCTATGATTCCATGTTTATCTCTTTAAACTCAACCTCACTATTGTGGGTATTTCTCATCTCAGTGAATCATTTTTATTATACCCTCTCTTTCCCTCCAGCTATTTGATAAGGTCTACATGCTGACACTCAGTATCTCCAGTCAAAATGTCATGATTCTGAACACTTTTTAAAAATATTCAGCCAACACCCACACACGTTTAGTGTGTCTCAAACTATACTCTGTGTTTCACTTCCAAATCTTCTACTCCCACAGCTTTGACCACCCAAGTGGCTATAACTCTGTCATTCCAATTGTTGACTCATCTTTGATTCTTTTAAAATTTTCCTAAATATCACTTCTAATAAATCAGGAACTTTTGTGGGTTCTTTCTTCTAAATATAACTAGAATCAAACAGACTCTTCTCATCTCAGTTTCTACCTCTCTTGCTCAAACTGCCAGCAAGCATTTGTTACAACTGTTTGTATTACTCCTGCAGCTCTCTCACTGATCTCTCTGTACTTTTAGTACTTGTGCTTTATTCCAGAAGAGATCATATCACGTTTCTGCAGAAAGCCCAACTGTGGGTTCAATCTCTATCACTCAGAGTAAAAGCTAAAGTTCTTCCAATCATCTACCAGCCCACTCTATATTTGCTACCCCTCTGGCTCCTCCCCGCTTTCCTCTCCCTCTGTCCCAGCCACACTGATTTGTTTGCTGCTTCTAAAACATGTAAGGCATGCTCTCATATTAAGGGCTTGCATCTAGCCATTCTCCCTGTTAGAATGCTCTCCCTCTTGTAATAGTTTGTCTAACTCCTTCCATTTCTTCAAGTCTTTGTGCAAAAATCTCCTTTAAAATGATGCCTCTGGGGCCCGGCAGGATGGCTCAGTGGTCTAAAGTGCCTGCTTGGGAAAGCTTGGGTAGCTGTAGGGACCGCGGTTCGATCCCCGGCACCACATGCTGCGCCAGCCCTGCCCTCGGGATGGCTGAGCCAGCCATAAAAATGAGTGAGTAAACAAAGGTTCTGAAACAAGAAAAAAAATAAATAAGTAAAATAAAAAATTCTTTAAAAAAAATAAAAAATTAAAAAAAATTAAAAAAAAAATGATGCCTCCTCTAGCCATCTACTTTAAACTTCAGCCCCTGTTTTCACCACTGCTCTCCATTTTCTTACTTTGCCCCACTTTTTCTTGTTCAAAGTATGCATCATGCACTATCAGATCGATAATAGTTAATATGCTTACTCTTGTCCTATTCCAAAATCCTGTGATAAGAAAAAGACAATGACAAGAATCTTTGCTTTTTTAAAAAAGAAAAAAAAACCCTAATCTATTGTTAGTATCTACGATAGTGCTTGATTTATGGTATCAACTCACAGTTTTGTTACATATGCCTCTCATAAATTTTGGTATCCCTTGGTTTAATATTCATCCAACAGAAATATTTTCCAATTTACTTGATGTTTTCTTCTTTGTTCCATGAAGAGTGTAGAAGTATGTTGGTTAATTTTCAAGTATTTGGGGTTTTCCGAGTAGCTTTAGGTTACTGATTTCTAGTCAAATTCTGTTGTGGTCAGACAACATACTTTGTATAACTTTAACATTCTTTTAAGTTTCTTAAAACTTGTTTTATGGTCCAGATGTAATTCAGTGTATACTCTGTTATTAGGTAGATATTCTTATAATGTCAGTGATATCAAGTTCATTGATACCGTTCTACTTTTATGTTCTTACTGATGTTTCCTGTTTTTGGTCTCTCTCTCTCTCCCTCTCTCTTTCTGTCTCTGTCTGTCTGTTTCTGTCTCTGTCTCTGTCTCTGTCTCTGTCTCTCTTTCTCTCTCTCTCTCTCTCTCTCTCTCTCACACACACACACACACACACACACACACACACACACACACACACACACACAATACTGTTATTACATGAGTTAAACCAGGAGCAAAGGTTTATTTGCCTTTCCAAGCCTCGATTTTCTTTGGATAGAGCCCCACCCCCTTGCCCTCCAACACACAGTCATCTGCTCAGCCACACTGGCCTGGTCTTGACACAGTGCAGGGAGGAAGCTTGCCCTGCTGGCCCTGCTCTTCCAGAAGACAGCTGTTCTGGGCATTCTTTTTCTTTTCATCATACTTCTTTTGAGTCTTCTTTGATCATTTTTGTTTGTTTGTTTAAAATCTCTTCGTCCTCAGGAGCCAGCCTTCTTTTCAGCCCAGGGGCAGTGCATAGTGGGATTTGTACCACTGTCCGTACGGCATGCTGTCAATGAGCCCGATGCAGTTGTTCACCAGGGGCTTGGTACGGGCCAGCTTATTGGATACACTGTGAGCAACATCTATGATCCTTGTTTCTTGAGTCCAGCACTCTGAGCCTCAGGAGAAGTTCCGCACGTCCGCACATCTAGCCACAGGGTACTTGTCATTGCCTCCTCAAACTCAGGCTGTGTGTATGCAGTGGGTGCCAACCTTGGTGTTGGCAGCAGGGTGCCCCAACTCATACTTCTGCTTCTTGTGATAGGGCTTTCTTTAGCCCCTGGTCTTGCGGTGCTTGTGCCAGTTGTCCTGGGAGATGCCCATCGCTCAGCGTGGGCTGGCTGTCTTTGGCCTCTTAATTGCCGAGTGTTGGACTCTTCAACTAGAATTGTGATCTTCCTTCTGTCTTTTCTTTGCTTTTTTCTTTTCTTTTCTTGTCTTTCCTTCCTTCCTTCCTTGCTTCCTTCCTTCCTTCCTTCCTTCCTTCCTTCCTTTTTCTTTCTTTCTCATGCTTTGTATATTTTGATACTTTGATATATACAGAAATATTCACTATTATTTTGGCTTCTTGACAGTTGACCCTTAATCATAATATCATGTCTCTCTTTACTCTTGGTATTACCTGTTCTGAAATCAAATTTGTCTGATAGTTACACAAACATTTCAATTTTTTCAGTTTCTTAAAAACTAGGTCTGCATGATGTATAATTTTTCATTACACTATTAACCTGTCAATGTCTTCCTATTTACAGTGAATTTCTCATAGAAAGCACATAGTGAGTATGGCCCATTGCCTTCTAATTAATTCTGACCTCTGTATTTTAATTGAGGTATAGAAGCTATTTATCATTAACATAATTCTTGATATAGTTGGATTTTAGTCTCCCTCCTGCCCAGTTATTGTCCCGTTTGTTTTAGTTCTGGTTTTAATTTTTTAAAATTTAAATCTCATAATTTTATGTTATCACTGCTTTTAGGTTTTCCTAGCAGTTGTGGTAGCATTTACTCTACGCACATTTTAAATTTATCATTATTTCCCTGCTGACACTATTATACCACTTCCGTGATATGGGACTCTTCTTGTGCTCGTCTGTTTCCTTCTCCCCTGTTCTGGCTGACATACATTTGACTTCCACATGCAGCATGAGTGTATGCAGCTACTATTTTGATTTCTATAACAGGACAAAAAAGTTTGACCTGCAGGCAAGATTCTTCCTATAGTCCATCTTTAATGTGTTCTTTGATCTAATATTGGGCTTTATGTTTAGAAGTGGGCTTTCTAAACTGCAAGGGCAGTGAGAGGAAGGAACGTATAAAACAGAGTGGAGCTCACACAAAGCTTAAAAAAAATCAGGCATTCATAAAATATGTTTTCTAAACCAAACCTTAATCATCTTTAAGGTATTAAAACTAAGAAAAATTGTCCTGGATGTATACCATATATATATATATATATATATATATATATATATATATATATATATAGATAGATAGATAGATAGATAGATAGACCAACTCAGCTCTGGGGGTGGGGCTGGCATAGCGTGTGGTGCCAGGGATTGAACTGCGGTCCCTGTGGTTGTCTAAGCTTGCCTAAGCAGGCACATTAGACCCCTGAGCCATCTTGTCAGTCCCCTATACCCCTTACTTTTAATTATGATACTTATCATTTTTTTTAATACAGAAGATAATTATTTTCTGTGTGGAGAAGTTCCTGTAACATTTCTTACAGTGCAGATACATTAACAGTGAGTTCTCTCAGCCTTTGTTTATTTGAAAAAGTATTTTTTATCTCACTTTCATCATTGAAAAATATTTTTAGCAAGTATAAAGTACTAAGCTAGTAACTTTTTCTCCTTCAACATTTGAAGACATTGATTCATTACCCTTTCTTTTGCATGGCTTCTGCTAAATAATTTGCTGTAGTTCTTTGTTCTTTTGCTTGTAATGCTCTCTTTGGCTTTTGTCGCCAGGCAGTTTTTAAAATTTCTAGTTAGTTACATGTATATTTGTTTGTATGTATCATATTTGAAGTTTTCTGAGGGTTTACATTGGTAGCTTGTTTATTTGTCTTGATTTTGGAAAACTTGCAGACATTATCTATTAAAGTATGATTTCTGATGCATTATCTTTCATAAAAAATTTTTCATATCTTAGAATTTTAATATTGTACTACACTTCTGAAATAAAGTATTATTTATCTTCTTTATGATAAAAATTCTTTTATCTCTGTGTTTCTTCCTTTTGAATAATTTTGCTAGATTATTTTTGAGGGTAATGATTTGTTTCTTATTCTCTCCAGTCTGCTGACTCAAAGATTTTCTTACCTTGATTAATCAGGCAGCTCGAATGGGTTAAGAGACACCTAGCAGAGGAGTAAAGCTCGCATCTGGGTGCATCTAGCAGTCTGGGGATGTGACCTAGGGGGCCATATCTGATCTCTCGTCTCCGCCTGGCTCTGGAGATCTTGCCTTGCACTTTGCTCCAAGACATCAGGGAGCAGGCACCGGGCCCTGTGCATGGTGCTTCTCTTCTGGAGTCAGCTTGTCATAGACTGACTCCCCCAAAACCATGTGCCACACCCAATTTTTCTTTCTTTTTGTTTTGGGTATCAGGTATTTTTCCTCAGATAGAGAAAGTATGTTTTCTATTGACATTATTTTAATTTCCCACATATGATTAGTTTCTATAGCTCTGCTGTAATTTCCCATGTGTTCATAAAGATCATGGACACTTTAACTGGGTTGCTCAGTGTATTAACCATAATAGTCTGAAAGTCTCTGAATGATGGTGCCAACATGTGGGTCACCTCTGAGCCTGGCTCTCCTGGTTGCCCTTTCTCTTATTTTTAGTTTCTATTTTCTTGTTTTTACTTTTTAAAAAATAAATGCCTGAAATTATGCTCATACCAAAAGAGAATAAGTTAAATTCCATTGTACCCAGTAATTTGCATGCCTTTTCTCTCAAGCCCTTAGCATGTGGGATTGAGTTAACGAGTTAGAAGTTGAGCTGGGTTTGCAGTTTGTTGCTATTTTACTCTTACTTCATCACAATCTTCAAATTTCTTCAGAATCTAATGTGTGAGTACTTTTCCCCAGTGTCCTCACTTGGTCTTCAGCTTTTAGCAGTCCTCCTTGCCTGTGCCCTAGATGGAGTTCTGTCAGTGCTCTTGATCTTCTCCACATAACTGATTTTGATTGCTTGTTGCCCAGGGCTAGTTTCACAGTAGAGACAGAGGGGTTCCTGTTTCTGCCTATTTCTGCAGATCTGTTATCTATTGTCCTTGGGGATGGTACCTGGTGCTTTCTTAGCATTCTTGCCCAATTTCCTGTTAGAAATTACTCTCTCTCTGTCTCTGTCTCTGTCTCTCTGTCTCTCTCTGTCTCTCTGTCTCTCTGTCTCTCTGTCTCTCTCTCTCTCTCTCTCTCTCTCTCTCTTCATAGGTGGGATAGTTTCCTGCTCTAGATAGCTAACATCTGCTTCTTAGCTCAGAATCCCATCCTCAGGTGTTTTTCTGCCTGTCTGTCAGGAGCAGAGGGATTTTCTTTCCTTGTTCTTTTAGCAGGAATGAATCTGTGCCATTGTTGGTATTCTGCCCTCCTTTGGAGAGACAGGCTTTGTTTTTTCTCCCCCAGAAGCAATGTCATTTTGCCTAAGCCCTAAGAATGAAAGGATTTGCTATCCTTCCCAAGAGGGCTTAAGACATTTTCTTCATAGGAGACAATTACACTGAGAGACAAAGAAACAAAGGTATTTACTTACCAATGTCTGTGTTTTCTTTAGACCTATTTCTTAGGGTTTTAATTCCTCGGCATTTCTAACCCATCTTAAATATGGTTCAGGCATCTTCCTGTGGTTAAGAAAATCCTTCCAGTAAATAATTTTAGATCTTTCAGGATCAGCTCTTAGAATAGAAGAAAAAAATGAATGATCAAAGGATTTGGTTGAGACCTGACTTTCCAGGGAAGGAAATACCAATTCTGCTTGACTTTCCCATGTCACACTGTGGTCTGATCAACAATATATGTCATACTTTGCCCAAGTGTCCCACGAAAGATGAAGTGAGCCAAAGTCAGAAGTTCCAGGCAGAAGATACACTGCAAATTAAGCAGCAAACACTAGGAACTTCTTCACAGATGGCCCTGGAAATCTCTGACTTTCCTTTCTCTAATCCAAAACTGAGAAGGAGAACGAGATTAAAAACTAGTTCAATTTTTTTTTTTTTTCTTAGAGTAGGGCTGCAGTCAGTAATGAAAAAGTAGCTTGTGGTTCAGAGATTCATGGCTGATGATAAGACTATGAAATTGCGTGGACATAGGGATGACAAATACTGTTTCTGACAAGAGCTTCAGACACAACATATGAATTAACAAAGCATACAAGAAAAGGGAAGAAAAGTAGCTGGTGTCAAGGGAAGTTTAACTTGTTGCATAATAATATCGGCAGAGACCTGCTTCGGACAAAAAGTACATAGTATGTCCTGACAACCTGGGGCATGAGGAGGCCCTGACAGAAGTAGACTCTGTGGGAAAATACTGGTTGTGGTAAGGTAGGGATAACACCTGGAAAGAACGAGTTTAGAATTTCACTGTAGAGAGACCAAAATGCTTGGATTTTTTATTTATGAAAAAATTGTAAGTCCATAAGCTACCAGTGGTGTTTCTCTGCCTTCAAATATGGCAGATTAAAGCTCCTACAAGCAGGCACAAGGGCTTGGGGTTCAATTCTTGGCCTGCCATGCCAGTCCCACCCCCAGGCTGTGCTGAGATAGCAATTGAGACTGGGTGTGGTGGTGTGTGCCTGTAATCCCAGATCTTGAGAAGCTATGAATAGGAAGATTGCTATGAGTCTGATGTATACTCGGTAGACTCTTCCCTAAAATACAAACAAACAAATAACAAAACAAAAAAAAAAATATAGGATGGATGGGCAAGTGGCATATTTTCTTCTTAGGGTAGTTTGTTTGTGGTTGGGTACATGATAAAAATCTGAATCCAGGAGAAGCAATTAAGTATCATTATTAGAAGGAGAAGGATATTCTCTTTTCTGACCAGCTTGAATCCAGAGGATACCAAGCTAGATATTCAAAGAGTTGTGACCAAAGGCCTCAGAATGAAGTAAAAAGACAGGGCCAACAGGTAAGGAAAAAATAATGAGTGACATTTTCCTTTATTGTTGTTGTTGTTGTTATTATTATTATTATTATTATTATTATTATTATTAATTTTAGCCAAAACTGCACTGGACTTTCAGTTATGTGAGCTGAGAATTTCCCACTTTTGTATGTTAACTTGAGTTGAAATATCTGTCACTTGTAATAAAAAAATTTCCCTTCCAAACTGATAGAATTGACTTAAGACAGGCTTTGTAGGGACTTCAAGGTAAGAGTCAACCAAAGTATTCACTTAGTGTCTCATGCTGATGGCCAAAGCCTGTTACTAAGTTGCTTGATACAAGAATACAAGTTAGATAGGATACCGTGGAAGCTAATTTTAGGACAACTAAAAAGACATTTTTGCTATAAATAAACTTTTTATTTTGAAATAATTATATTCTTATAAAAAGTTACAAAGGCATTACTGAGAGTTCTTGTCTACCTTTTACCAGTTTCCTCCACTATTAACATCTTACATGATTATGGCATTAATTACAATGGTGATACGTTGTTATTGACTAAATTACAATATTCATTTTGGTTTCAAAGTTTTCCAATCAAAGTCCTTCTCCCTTGTGGCTCCCATTTGAGATGCCACATTGTGTTTTAATTGTTACATCTTCATTTCCTCTGGTTTGGGGAAGTTTCTCCATTTTTTAAAAAAATTCTCTTTATTTTTGTGGCTCATGACCTTGGAAACATCACTTTGTAGTTTTGTAGAATGTCACTTAATTTGAGCTTGATAGTTTAATATTTTCTCATGATTATGGTGAATTGATGGGTTTGGGGAAGAACATCACAGAAATGAAATGGGACAGTGTTACATCAGAGCTGATTGGGTGATGCAGAACGAGAGCACTGTGTATTCAGTCAAGGAGGCCTCTCAGCGGTGTGTGACGGCGCTCCTGGGGCAGGCTCCGCATTGTTCTGAATCAGCTTGCGTAATACACATAGCGTCTTTGTATTTGAGGAGACAAAGGCGCACGGTGACTTGCTGTGACTTTATGACTGTGGTAAGTTTATTTATTTATTTATTTATTTTTAAAATTTTTTGTAAAGAATTTTATTTATTTTATTTATTCTTGTTTCAGAATCTTTATTTGTTTATTCACTCATTTTTATGGCCGGCTCAGCCCGTCCTGAGGGCAGGGCTGGCACAGCATGTGGTGCCGGGGATCGAACCGTGGTCCCTGAAGCCACCCAAGCTTTCCCAAGCAGGCGCTTTAGACCACTGAGCCATCCTGCCAGGCCCCGACTGTGGTAAGTTTAAATGAGCTTTTACTTTCTGAAAACTTGAGCCACAGAGATATTAATTTCACTTAGTTAAAAGGCAGGCCTTGCCAAACCAAAATTGGAAAGATGGACTCCTTTATTCTTTTTGTACTTCTGTGAGTGAGGCATGTTTATTTCTTCTACTATCTGAGTGCTGTGATGGGATTTATACCTGTGTCTTCAAATGGTTCCATAAAATACTTCAATAATCACAATCAATTCTGTTCCCCCTTCCATTCCACCTCTCTCCTCTCCTCTTCCCTCTCCCCCTCTGCCTCCCTTCCCCTTTCTCCTCCCCTCCCCTCTCCTTGTCTGTCTGTCTCTCTCTCCTACACACACACACACACACACACACACACACACACACACACACACACACATAATCACACAAAGTCAAACTGAAATGTTTATTAAATTGCCTTGGTATATTACCAGGAAATAGTAGCTAATCTACTTCCTTTTGTTTATTAAACCATCAATAATTGTGATTATTATTGAATATTCATGGGGAAGAGGACTTTAAAAAAAAGTCAATAGATGAGAAACCAATGGATGCTGCCCTCATCCGAAGATCTTATATTTCAACATAGATATTTATCACTCATACATACAAATTAGGCCATGTATATGAAGCATTGTGAGGTGTGTAATTGTGGAGGACCGCTTGAGCAGCTCTCCTTGAAAGAAGAGTGACTGTCTCCATTTTCACTGAGCCTCACTATTTCCTCGTATTGAAATGTACAGAGCTGGCTAGGACTTCTCATTATCCTTCCAATTGGCCTTAAGCATGAGGTACTGGTCTAGCCACAGTACTGGTGATAATTTTTGAAATTGGCATTCATGTTTTCCTGATATCCCATGCCTGTTGCTCTCCAATATGAGCGGAGGAGAGGCAGAACAGAACCAATGCTTCATGCTGTCAGCTGCGATCAAGCCTTCAGATAGAATCTATGACTTCCTGGGGCTTGGAAGATTACATATCAGAGCTGAAGCACCAGACCCCCAAAACTTTAGATACTACCTCAATAGCACAAAACAAATTACTTCCTCTGCGTATTCTCTCTGAATATGGCAGAGGCAAATGCAGGCCACCTACCTAGCCCAGCTCATAGTGCTCGCTTTCCCACAATTCCCTTTCTTAAGCCACTCCACCAGGGTGTGGCCCTGGGCTGTTTTCTTTGTTCTGGAAAGCCATCCTCATGGCTGGTTTAGGGCCTCTTGGTTCCCCAATAATTATATATATCTGTCTCAGCGTCTTCGTTATCGCTGTGGGTTGCACTGGGAGTGGTAGATTGAAATTAACTTGATGGAATTCCAGTAATGTGGTTTTAGGATTATAAGTTTAGACTTCTTGGGCTGAGATGAGAACTAGGAAGGGACTTCACCATGTAATTATGTTGACAATGCAACAATTAAATGGCCTCTCCCATTATAGGGCAATTTTAAAAAAGAAAAGTTATTCTCTATAGCCCATCACTTACTACTCAGTCTTTGTTCCCTGAATTCACTCCCTACCTGCAGTTGTGAGTTATTACCTTTTATTTGCTTATTTTAAAAAAAGCTCCAGAATTGGAAATAAGAATTTTCTAAAATAACTCATTTTTCCTGAACATATGCCTTTAGAAGAGCTAAGTAAAAGGTTTCAAAATGGCAGTTAATTGATTATGGAAATTTTGATTTTGTTTGCCTAGCATTTTGAAATTTTAGTTATTGACTTCTGAAATTTGAGGAAAAAAAGGATACTCTTGGCTTCACTTTGAATCAACAGACTTGTTAGTATTGTTTTATACAGAGAATGCAGTCTTTAAGGTATTTGTCGTAAACCTTATTAGCTTTACTTATTTTCTTGTTTAACCAATAGAAATTACAATTCCTGGTTAGAGAAACTTAAGATGGGTTGTCTAGACTGGAGGTTTGTGCTTTCAACTGAACAGATGATTTAGTTCTAATGGATACTAATGTATCTTCCAAGGATGGAATTGGGAATATTCCAGTGTGGTACAGAGCCCTCTGGAAGGCAAGGTGGAAGGTGGAAAGGACTGGAACCCCTGGGCCCAGAAGCTAGCTGCACTGGCCTGATGAGAGCCTCTAGGGACTGAATTTGCCCATTTCCAGAGGCCACTACCAAGCCTTTGGAAAGCACAATGACTTCCAAAGCCCCAGACTCTGGGCTTTCCCCCCTGAGAACTGAGTATTGCACTCAGGACCTTGCACTTGCCAGGCGAGCACTTATTCTACTGAGCTATCTCCCTAGTCCCTTTGAGACTCAGACCTTTTCAGATTTTCTAGGATCTCCTGCCCAAGACAGATGGTGGGTGACTCCCAAATTACTAAAATTGAAACTGAATTTCTTGCCAATATCAACAGGCAGAAATAGATCTGATTGGGGCCAGCGAGATGGCTCAGCGGTCTAAAGAGCCTGCTTAGGCAACTGCAAGGACCATGGTTCCATCCCTGGCACCACATGTTGGGCCAGCCCCACCCCCAGGGCAGGCTAAGCCAGCTATAATGTAAAAAAAAAAAAGAAATAGATCTGATTAAGAAAAGAAAAGTAAGAAAGAAAGAAGAAATAAATAAATAAATAAATAAATAAATAAAGAAAGAAAGAAAGAAAGAAAGACAACTTTATATTTCCCCTGGGTCTGGGATAGCTTATTTCCATGGATCACAATGTAAGTGTTTTTTTTTTTTTTTTTTTTTTAAAGAGAAAATAGTTATTTGATCTAATAAGAACCATGAAAGTTTGATAAAATGATAATAATTGAATTGACTAGGTTCAATCACACACACAATTAAGTACACTTTTAAGAACCAGTGGCTAAGCCAGATGGTTTCCAAGCTCTTTCTTGACTCTGAAATGTAAGAATATTGGCAATCTAAGGGAATATTCAGGATATAGTTGGGAATAGAGCTTGAATTATACAGGTTGACAGGCAGAATAATTTAGCAACCATGCACAGAAGGATGGAAATGTAGATATCTATCTTCATTGTAAAGTCACTGTCACTCAACAGATAAATACAGCTCATGGCAAAGATGTGCATTTAATGGAGAATGTGCTTCTTAAACCAAAATTGACAGGTTACTAAGTCAAAATTTACTGCAGACCCCTTTACAATTGTGAGTAATTTTCTTTGTGTTCAGCCTGATAAACAGGTTTGATTTCTGAATTCAGGATCCACATATACAATTTCCTAATATTTCCCTGCAAGTCTCATACTTGGAGAAATTTTACAGGGCACCTCACACTTAGGTGATCCAAATGGTCTCCCAATTCCTATTCCTCCCCAAATTCCCCCCCTTTTATGTTTCAATTTTCTAAGTTACCTGAATTAGATGCTTTGGACCCACGACACATTATCATAAACTCACATCAAGTTGGTAGTCTGAAACTTTGGAGTCTACACCTTCAGCTCCTCAAGGCCATGAAGAATTGAAAGCTGGGATACATTCCACCTTCCCAGCTGTCCTGTGTTCCAGATATTCCGTATCTTCCTGAGCTATTTTAGCAATTCTCTTAATTAGATTTAACCTCTAGCATTTACTTTCTTCAACAGCACCAGAATAACCTTCATTTTATTCTTTAATGTTTTACTTATTCATTATTTGGCACAGGGTCTTGCTACACAGCTTGGACTCATAGTAATCCTCTTGTCTCAGTCTCCCCATCACTGGGATATGTGCAAGACGATGCCTGGTTTCCACTGGCTAGCACTGTGGCGTGGCATACAGTACTGGGGATCAAACCCAGGTCCTTGTGATTGCCAGGCAAGGACTTAGACTGCTGCACTATCTTCCCAGCCCATAACCTTTATTTTAAAGCATGCTAATATGACCACTTTGGAAGACAGTTTAATGGGTTTTTATTTTTTTAATCAGAGCGCAGTCTTAGTATATAACTCATCAACCATGCTCTTAGTGTTTATTCCATTGTTTTGAATATATATGTCCACATGGAGGCATGAACAGGAATATTCATAGAGTTTTAGTCACAACCAATTAATCTGGAAGCACCAAGCTACACCTCAGAAAGTGAATGAATAGACAAATTGTGATACATAAATACAAGAGAATGCTGTTAAGAGGTAAAAAGGAATTTGCTCTGTGCAGTGCAAAGACATGGGTAAATCTCTACTATCTTGTGTTATCTAAGAAAAGCAACTCTGAAATGGATAGGAATCATATTGCATGTCTGTGATATCCTAGAAAAGCTGAAATTGTGGACATAAGAAACAAACATTGTTAGGGACCGAGATATGGGAAGAAGGGATAGTCAAATGGGTAAAATACAGTACAGGGCTGTTTTAAGATACCGAGACTATAGTGGACAATTGATACCTATTCCTTAAAGCCTACAGAACTTTTCAGTAACTGCACATTAACAAATGCAAATTTAGAAAGTCATTTAGGTGTCAGCGAGGTCCCAGATAGAATGTAACATATGACAATAGAAAATAAGCATATTAAAAAATATATGAAGCAGCCGCACTGGAGAGGGTAAAGAAAATAAGGTGCTGCCCCAAGTGATCTTGGAAATGACTACAGTCTGTAAGACTAAAGGAAAAAGGAACATTACACAGGTACAGTCATTTAATGAATAAAATTTTCCTTACGATGTACAGATTAATAATCCTAGAGCCATCATACACGTAGAGTGGTACTGGACCATTAAAAAGGTGGATGGGAGATGGAGCAACTGGGTTCTCACTCTACAGTGGGAAGTAAGAAGCAGGCCAGGGAAGAGCTAGAGGAATGCTGTAGTAATGGGTTGTGCCATAGTTGGAGACACTGATAAGAATTCACGCTAGGTTAATATATACAGAGGTCACAATACATGCATTCATGGGTGTGTGTATATGTGCTTGGTTTAGTACACAAATATGTATCTTTGCTGTCTTTAGTACACAAATATGTGTCTTTGCTGAAAGGAGCTAGAAGTTATGACTTTTGTCACCCAGGGTTATGGTTTGTGTCTAGTTGTCCCTTCAAAGCCTCACATCAGTCATGGGGCAGATATCGCCTGAGAAGCAGCAAATATCTTGAGGGGCAGAGCCAGAGGACCAGGGTGGGGCTCAAGGGGTGGGGCCAGAGAGGCACAAACCATTAAACTGACCGCATGCTCTCTGCCCCACCCCCTAGGCCTGCGGCCTCTCTTAGAGGTGTGAAGCCCATTGTACTTGACGTGGCAGTGCTCCAGCCTCTCCTCCAGACCTAGTTGTGTGGGGCAGTGGTGTTTGTGACTGAAGCCGCATTGAGCAGGGAGCAGATCACAGAGGCACTGGCCATCTTTCCTGGGCAAATAAGGCTCTGAAGTCTTGCTACATAATTCAGGCTGTTTTGAACCTTTTCTCCCCTCATTTGGAGTGCCAGGTATTTCTCCCAGCAATGAGAGAAAAGTAGCTAAGACATCCAGGAGCAATGAACACTCCTAGTGCCCAATCTTATTTTCTAGTCTGATTCCTCAATGAAAGCAGCCACAATGTCCTGCATTCTTACTTGTGCTTACAGCGGTCCCTCTCCTATTCCTGTAAACCTCTTTCTTCCTTAGCTGACTGTGTTTCTGCACTCAGCTCAACAGTAACCTCTATATTCCTTTCGTTGTCTCCCTAAATTGGAATGAAACTCTCTGCTGTTGTAAAGAATTACACCATAGGTACAATAGGTAGAGTCATGGCTTACAAAAATGGCATGTCCTGGTCTTCAAAATTTGTGCGTATGTCACTTTATACATGGAAAGCAGCTTTGTTGATGTGATTAAGTTGAGCAACTCACAGAGGAAGATGATCCTGGATCCTGTGGAATAGTCAGTATAAACAGTGAGGTTCTTAAGAGACAAAAGGTGGAGGATCAGAGTAAGGGGAGAGGTGGCCAGTAGATTAGAAGAGTCAGAAGACACAGAAACATGAGGGCATGAGGGAATGCCAAACTCTGAAGGCAAAAGAAGAGACTACAGGGAAGGAATACAAGCAGACTCCAGAGGACAGGAGAAACTGTCTCTCCTTGACCCTCCAGAAGGTGCATCTTCCTGTCCGCACTTTGATTTAGGCCTTCTGGATGCACAGAACTACAATAAATGTGTGTGTGTGTGTGTGTGTGTGTGTGTGTGTGTGTGTGTGTGTGTGTATGTGTTTGCATACTGGAGAATGAACTCAGAACCTTACATTTGTCAGGCAGGCACTTAACCTGCTGAGCTATCTTGCCAGCCCAAATTTCTGGTTTTTAAATGACTAAATTTGTTATAAAAGGTATAAGACAAGACACTAAATGCATCTCTGTTGAGATTTATTTATTTATTTGATGCAGGATCTCACTTCATGTCTCTGCCTGGTAGTGGTCCTCCTGTCTCAGGCTCTCCGGTGCTGAGATTACAGGGATGCACGACCACACCTGGTTTCGGGGCCATACAGGGCATCTGGGTTCCCCACATGTGTGGGACCAGCATAATGCTTGGTGCCAGGGATCAAACCTGGGTCCTTGCGCTTGTTAGGCAGCCACTTAGGCTGCTGAGCTATCTCCCCAGACCTTGCGTTAGACAGATGTTTGTGCAGCCTCCCATTAGGTGTTGCTTACTCAGTTACCGACCCAACTACAGTTATGCACTGTTCCTGATGCTAGAAATGCAACAATGCACAACACAGACGAAGCCAATGTTCTTATGGAGATTACAGTCCAATGCCTGACTCCTAAAAGACTTTAAAATAGACTGTTGGATATATCAATCAAAGCAGTTCTGCTAGTGTTTGGAATAAAAGTACAAAGTGGACTGAAAGTGGAGCTCAGTGGTGAGGGCTTGCTGAGCATTTGGGAGGCCCTGGGTTCCATCACTAGCACTGAAAAAAGCAACCCAAAATAAAAACAAACCTAAATACACCTGATACTAGTAACTTTTGTTCAAGTAACAAATCTGCAGCATTTTTTTTTTTTTTTTTTTTTTTTTTTTTGTGGGACTGGGGTTCTAACTCACGACACTTGTGCCACAGAGCTATCTCCCCAGGTTCCTGTAGCAAATTACATTTCCTGTGAGGAGTTTGTACCAGTACATAGTACATCTCAGTTCTTTTCCTTCCCTTCTCCTCCCACTTAATGCCCTTCCCCTTTAAAAACCGTTTAGTTCTCTGCCTCCTGTTAGCTCTTATTTTGCTCTTTCTAATATAACAAACACTGTGCAATATTCAAACTTGTGTTTCTGGTCTATGTCATTGGATCTTATGCTCTCAAGGTGCACCCATTTTTCTACAAAGGAGTTAAGTTTACTCTTTATAGCACAGTAGCACTCCACCATCTGCACATACACTTGCTTTCCCCACTCATGGACATAGGGCCGCTTCCAATATTTAGCCTACCAATTGTGCTGTGGTAAGAATGAGTATGCATGTACCTTAGTAATACGATGTCCTTAATTCTTCCAGGAAGATGTCTAGAAGGGAAATAGCTCTGTCAAAAGGAATTTCTGTTTTTAATTTTTGTGGAATTTGCATAATGGTTATAGTAGCTCACATTCCCACCATTTCTCTAGTGGCCCGCAATGTTGAATACCTTCTCAAGCTGTATTGGTCATTTGTACTTCATCTGGGAAGTGTATATTTATTTTACTTTTCCATTTTTTGACTGGGGCTTTTATTTTTGGGGGTTGAATCCTTTTTTTGTTGTTATTTATATATTTTAAGTATTAGTGTTTTGAGGAATAGCTGGCAAACTTTTCTTTCACTGTATAGATTGTCTCTTCACTCTGTCGGTTGTTTCTTCTATCATGCAGAAGTTTCTTAATTTGATATGATACCATTTGTTGATTCTTTGGTGCTATTTTTTGAGCCATTGAGGTTCTGTTCAGAAAGTCTTTGTACATGACTATGTCTTTAAGGCTTTACCATTTAGTTCTTTGACCCATTTTGATTTTAGTTTAGTACATGGTAATATATATGAGTCTATTTTAAATCTTGTACATGTGGATAAAAAATATTCCCAGCACCATTTATTCAAGAGGATATCTTTTCTCCAGTGTATGTTTTTGGCCTTCTTATTAAAAAATAAAATCTGGACCAGCTAGATTGTTCAGCAGACTAAGCGCTTACTTTGGCAAGTGCAGGGTCTGGGGTTCCATGCCAGGCCCCGCATGCCCTGCTGGCTCTGCCCCCAGAGGGCGCTGAGCCACTGACAGAATCTGGGTGTGGTCATTCATACGTGTAATCCCAGTGCTGGGGAGGCTGAAAGCAGGAGGATCACTAGGAGTCTGAGCTGTGTAGTGAGACCCTGCACCAAATACATAACAAAAGAAGAAAGGAAAAGAAAATAGCGAAGGAAGAGGAGGAAAAAGAGTAAGAGGAGAAGGAAAAGAAAAAGGAGAAGGAGAAGGAAAAGGAAAGAAAGTTGGAGTTTATATATTAAAAAAAATCCCTTTATCTTTTTGAATACTTGGCTCCTTTCTAGGCTTTACAGTCTTGCAGTTCAACAAGTCATGATTTTCTCTGCCTAGATCTATGCTCAGTGATTTGTGAGCTGACACTCTGCTTTGCAGGCCCCTCTATCTGTACACCTCAGTGTGTGGCACCATCCAAGATGAGGTGAGTCTTGTTTATGTTGGGAGGTATGGAAACCCACCAAATACTGGTCTCTGCTTCTCTCCTGGTAGCCTAGCCTAATCCACATTCAGGTTGGCCAGTTGGTGGCTGCCTCTTCTGCCCTATGACTGAGGGGGAAGAAAAAGGCAGAGTGGGACTGGAGCTGGTATGTGGCCATGACCAGGGCAGGGGACCCAGAGCTGAGCCTACAGTATCAATTGAGGGATCTGGAGCAAGCAGTTTTGAGCTGATACAGCAACTCAAGGAATCAGCCACCTTTGTCTTCAGTTATTCTTAGTCTGTATTTTTTGGCTTCATGACACCAATTGGCTGTAATTCTTCTGGGTATTATGTTACTCAACTTGTGCCCTGTCAGTCTGACAAGAAATAAGACCCTTTCCCATGAATTCATACCAGTATTTCAAATGACTCGGTGTACAGCACTATTTCTCAACAAGGAGGCATTCAAAGGGAGTTGGAATGCTCCTTACTGGTTTTTCATTTCCTGGAAAAGTAAATATATGCACCAGAGTGAATACTATACATTTTATACAAATAAGTGGATTTAGGTAATGGTAGCTGGGGAGATGAGATAAAGCTTTGTGGTAGGTTTTTTTTTTTTTTATCTTGAAGATCAGTAATGCTGTGAAACAAACAAAAAACCCCCACAAAATCTGCTGAAAGCTAGAATAGGTAGAATACTTGAAGATATTGGCAGACTTTATGAACAAAACCTCAGTCACAGAGGAACTGTCACAAAGAATCAAAAAGTAGGACCTCATTTTACTAAAAAGCATTTGCATAGTAAAAGAAACCACCAAAAGAGTGAAGAGACAACCCCCAATGAGGGGAAAAATGACAGTTGTTTCTCTGAAAAAAGGACTGCTATATAGACTACATAAAGAACTTAAAAAAAGAAAGATCACATTCCGCCAATTTACGTGCCAATCCAGACTGCTTTGGCAAGCACAGGGACCTGGGTTCAATCTCTGTCCTGCATGCTCTATTGGTCCCACCCCCACGGCGCGCTGAGCAGGCAACCGAGTCTGGGCATGGTGGTGAATGCTTGCAATCCCAGCTCTGGGAGGGCTGAGAACAAGAGGATCACTATGAGTCTGAGCTGCATAGTGAGACCCTGTACTAAATACATAAAATGAAAAATAAATTAAATGAGTAAATAAATAAAAATAAAGTGCCAACCCAAAATGGGCATCTTAAATAGACACTTCTCAGATGAACAAATAGATATGGAAAATAAATATGCAAAACATGTTCAACATTATTGGTTATTTAAGAAATGCAAATTAAAACAATACTAAAATTCCATCATGCTGCAGAATGGCCACCATCAAGAAGTCAACCAATAAAATTTTCTGGAAGGGTTGTGGGGGAAAACGGAACTATTCTCCACCATTATTTGGAGTGAAGACTGTGAAAGCTTTGCAGAAATAAGTATGGAGATTCAAAAAAGAATATGGCCAGCAGAGAGTTCAATCAGTGGACTAAGTACCTGCTTAAGCAAGCACAGGACCCAGGGCTCAATCTCAGTACTATATGCTGTGCCCAGGCTCTGAGAGTACTGAGCTCGCCACTGAGACCAGGTGTAGTGGTGCACATCTATAATCTCAGTTCTGGGGAGGCTGAAAACAGGAGTATCATAACAAATCTGAGCTGCATAGTGAGACCCTGTGCCAAATACATAAAAGTAGGAACAAAAAAATAAAACAAAACAGTGGTCCAGCCCAGGACTGGCATGTGTGAGACCTGCTCTGTGCCTACCAAATCTCTTTCAGACCCAGCTCAGGCCTGGCATTTGTGTGGCCTGCTACATTGACTGGTGATTGGTGGATCCCCTCCAGACGCAGCCCAAGCCTGTCATGTGTGAGAACTTCTGCTTCATGTTCCTGTACTGTCAGGACCCAGCCCAAGCTTATGTGGGATTCAGTCCCATGGGCTGCAGCAGGAAAAAGCTGAGTACAGCAGCCAGACCCAAGCTTGGCACATTTGCATGAGTTGAAACTTGGTAGATTCAGACCCAGTATGCTGAGACACTTTGCTAGACTCAGATGCATAAGAATGTCTTCTAGAGGGCCAACAGATAACCAGGTGAACTAGTCTGCCTGGAGGACTCCGGGTACATCAAGGGAAGGTGATCAAGCTGAACTTAGGGGAACTAAATTAAATACAAACTTCCAATTTAATATCTGCTTATCTACATAGACATAATGTTTGCTCTTACTGTCTAAAGTACAAACCCATGTGTTACAAAAGTTTGTCAACTGTTAATTATCACTACCCATTATTAGTGTTCCTAACTGTAATTCTGTAAATATAAAACCATAACTGCCTTAACTCTTGAGTAAGAATTTTGGCAGGTGCTAAGGGTATAACTGCACCAAAGTTTTACACCAAAGGTCAGAGGGCCTTGCTATACATAATGACAGAGAGAAGTAGCAAAATGCACCCAGAACAAAGGCAGGAGACACTAGAATAGAAGAAATTGGGAATCAAACAGCTGAAATCTCTGAATTAATAGCACCTGAAGTAAAGAAATAACTACAGAAAGTTAAAGAGGAAATCAGATCAGAAATAACCTCTGAATTAAAAAAGAAAGGATAACTAGAATGAAAGAATTAATAAAGAAGACGCTAATAAAAATTAGAGAAGAATAGAAAAATCATGACATCCTTGAATGAGTAATGTAGGAAATAAATAAATAATTCGCATGAAGCAGTTTCAAAGAGATATTTAGGAAAATAAAATCTCAATCATAAACTGGCAAAACCAAATAAAAGAGTTTCAGATCTTGAAGACACTGTCACAGCTAGTGAAAAGGTAAGAAACAATCTCTTAAAAAGAACTAGGATGCAGGAAAAATTACTGAACATCTGCAAGACAGTGCAAAGATGAACAATGTGAGACTAGTAAGTGTTAAGGAGAAAGAAGGAGTCAGTACAAATGATATAAAAATATGGGCAGATGTAATTGGAGAAAACTACCCAAATATGGGAAACTATGGCATTTAGGTAACCAAAGCATGTAGAACTTCAAATTGCATCAACTCAATTAAAAACACACCCAAACATATAATAGTCGAGATCAAGAAATTCAGCATAAGAACAATACACTAAAAGCCTCTAGAGAAAAGAAACAGATCACATTTAAAGGAAAACCCATCAGAATAATGGCGGATTTCTCTTCACAAGCAATGAGGTCAAGAAGAGCATGGAGCAGAGCACTTCAAGTCCTTCATGAAAATAAATTTTAGCCCAGCCTGCTCTACCCTGCAAAACTCTTTCAAGTTTGATGGAGAAGTGAAACATTTTCATGAGAAAGAACAACTAAAGAATTTCATGATGACAAAGGCAAACCTACACAGACTACCAGAAGACATTCTAGAGAGGGACCAAAATGATCAGAACTCCACGAATGACAATGGAAAGAACTCACCAAGTAGAGTAAACAATTAAACACAGAAGAAAAAGGGGTAAAGAATGGCAGGTACATAACATGTCAATCATAAGTCAACACATCTCAATTATGACTATCAATATAAATGGACTCAATTCACCAATAAAAAGAAATAGACTGGCACAATGGATTAGGAAGCAAAATTCAACATGTTGCATACAAGAAACACACTTAACTCAAATAAATTCATAGATTGAAAGTAAAAGGATGGAAAACAATACTACATGTGCTAGCACCTCAGAAAAAAGCAGGGCTAGCAATCCTGTTTATAGACAGTCTCAACTTCAACAAAGAATGATCAAATGAAATGAAGAAGGCCACTATATACTGCTTAGGGGAAACATTCAAGAGGAAGAGGTAATACTCATAAATATTGTTATGGTTTGTGTATAGGTACCCTCAAAACGTGGCTGCTGGATTTTGCAATTGATTATTGTGTTAATGGGTGCTGTGCCTCCCCTGGGAAAGGTGATTTGCATTTCAGTGTAAGGGAGGAAGAGAAGTTAGCTGATTGAGCTGCTGCTAGCTCTCCCCTGAGCCCTTTTGCTCTTAGCTGCCACTATGAAAAGTTGCCCTTTGCCATGTGCCTCTCTGCCTTGGAGTCAGCTGAATATGGACTGAAACCTCCAGTAACTGTGAGCTAAATAAACCTTTCCTTCCCTCAGTTTGCATGTTGGGTATTTGTCCCAGCAACAAGAGAAGAGTAACTAAGACAAATATGAATGCACCCAACCTAGCACCACACAACTATATAATGCAAATCTTAATGGACATAAAAAATCTAATATCTAATACGATGATCTTAACAGGAGACCTTAACTCCCCATTATGCAAAACAGATAGGTTGAACAGATAAAAAATTAGCAAAAAAGTAGCAGAATTGGGAACAGCTGGACTTAGTGGACATATACAGAGTGCTCCACCCAACCACTTCTTAATACACATTTTTTTTCAACTGCACATAGGATATTTTCTAAAGTAGACCACATACCAATCAATATGTCATGCTCAAGTATATGAAAGAAAAGAGAAATTATCCCATGCATATTATTTGGTCACACTGCAATGAAACTGGAAATAAATGACAAACGAAGCCACAAAAGCTCCATACATACATGGAAATTAAACAGCACCCTGCTCAGCAACTAATTAGTTACAGATGAAATTAAACAATGCCTACAATTCAATGAAAATTCAAGTACAACTTAACAGAATTTATGGGAGGCAAAGAAAGCAATTCCTAGAGGGAAATTTATAGCTCTGAGCTTGCACATTAAGGAAACAGAATAGAAACAAATAAATTTCCTAATGCTGCATTTCAGAAGTCTAGAAAAGAAAGAGCAAACCAAACCCAAAGCCCAAAGATGGGAGGAAATTATAAAGATTTGTGTAATAATGAATTATATTTAGATGAATAAAACAATACAAAGAATTAATACAAAGAATCAAAAAGCTGGTTCTTTGAAAGAGTAAATAAAATTAATAAATGCTTAGATAACTTCACTAAAAACAGGAAAGAAAAAACTCAGATTCACACAATAATGAATGAGAAGGGTGAAATTATCATAGAACCAGTGGAGATTCAAAAGGTCATTAATAGCTATTTTGAGAATCTTTACCCTCACAGAACTGAAGACACAGAAGAAATGGACAGATTCCCAGAAAGGTGCAAATTACTAAATTTGAGTCTGGAAGACATAAAAACTCTCAATAACCCAATAACAGCCAATGAAATACAAAATGTAATAAAAAACATACAGACAAAGAAAAGTCAAGGTCCAAATGGATTCACAGCTGAATTCTACAATAAATTTTCAGAAGATATAATCCCAATACTCTTCAAACTCTTCATTGAAATTGAAAAGGAAACAATCCTCTCAAAATCATTCCTGGAAAGGGGCCTGGTGGAATGGCTCAGTGTTCTAAAGCGCCTGCTTGGGAAAGCTTGGGCGGCTTCAGGGACCGCGGTTCGATCCCCAGCACCACATGCTGCGCCAGCCCTGCCCTCAGGCCGCGGGCTGAGCCGGCCATAAAAATAAGTGAATAAACAAGTAAAGGTTCTGAAACAAGAAAAAAAATAAAATAAAAAAAAATCATTCCTGGAAACAAATGTTATACTGCTGTCAAAACCAGAGAAAGATTCAACAAAAAAAGAGAACTCTAGACCCATCTCCCTCATGAACATAGATGCAAAAATCCTCAGTAAAATGCTAGCAAATAGAATACAGCAAACGTTCAAGAAGATTATACACTATTACCAGGGATGCAAGGATGATTCAAGATATGCAAATCTATAAATGTAATTTACTATATCAATAAAGCCAAATCCAAAAACCACATGATAATCTCAACTGATGTATAAAAGGCTTTTGACAAAGTCCAACACTCATTTGCATTAAAGTCCTATAGCAAATTGGAATAGATGGCTGCTACCTCAGTCTGGTCAAAGCCATCTATGATAATCCAATGCCTAATATAATTCTAAGTGGGTAAAAATTGAATTCATTTACTCTCAGATGTGGAACAAGACAAGGATGTCCTCTATCACAACTCCTATTCAATATAGTTCTGGAATCATTAACTAGAGCCATTAGACAAGAGAGAGCAATAAAAGGAATGAGAATAGGTAAAGAAGAAGTTAAACTATCATTATTTGCAGATGACTTGATACTGAACTTGGGAGACCCAAGATATTCCACTACATGGAATTAATACACAAATTTGGCAGCCACATACAAAGTCACATACAAAGTCAATACTCAAAAGGCAATAGCATTCCTCTACACAGATATCAAACACACAGAGAAATCAGAGAATTTCAGAAAATGGAAAGATATTCCCTGATCCTGGATACGAAGAATCAACATTGTGAAGATGGCCATACTCCCTAAATTGTTATATGGATTTAATGCAATCCCTATCAAAATACCACCAACATACCACACAGACCTAGAGAAATCATTCTTAAAATTTATTTTACAACCAGAAAGGACCTAGAATAGCAAAGGCAATCTTGGGCAACAAAGGCAAAGCAGGAAGCATTACAATTCCTGACTTGAAATTATCGTACAAAGCCACTGTGATAAGGTCAACATGGTATTTGAAAAAAATTGATCTGAGGATCAGTGGAATAGATTAGAAGATTCAGAAGCAACTACAAACACATTCAGCTGCCTTATCTATGACAAAGGGGCCAAACATGCTTACAAAAAGAAAGATAGCCTCTTTAACAAATGGTTTTGGAAAATCTGGCTCTCTGCATGTGAAAAATAAAGTTTGACCCACATCTATCACCATGCACTAAAGTAAAGTCACAATGGATTAGAGATCTAAACATTAAAACAGAAACACCGAATCTCCTGGAAGAGAAAGTAGGAGGAAATCATGAAGATATAGGGGTAGGCAAATATTTCATGAAAAAAAAAAAAAAAAAACTGCACAGGAAATCCCTGAAAGAATTATCAACTGGGACCTCCTCCTATTGAGAAGTTTTTGCATGTCAAAAGAAATTACCAACAGAGTGAAAAGATAACTCACAAATTTCAAAAAATATCTTAACTGATAAGCACTCAGACAAAGGTCTTTTCTCTAGAATTTTAAAGAACTAAAAAACAGTAGAGCCCCAAAATTTAAAGATCCAATCCAGAAATGGGCATCTGAGGCAAACATGTACTTCTCAGAGGAAGAAATACTAGAAGCTAGTAAATACATGAAAAAAGGCTTCATATTACTAGATATTCATGAGATGCAAATTAAAACAACACTGCAATACAATTTATTTCCAGAAAATATTGCTATCATAAAGAAATGAACCAACAACAAATGTTGGAGAAGCTGTGGGGAAAAAGGAACCCTTTTCCACTGCTGTTGGGAATGTAGACTGGTACAACCATTAAGGAAATCAGTGTGGAGACTCCTTCAAAAACTAGGACTGGAAATCCTATTCAATCCTGGTATCCCTCTACTGGGAATTTTCCCAAAAGAACTGAAAATATCATATCACTGCAATATATTTTTACCTATATTTATAGAAGCACACTTTGTGATAGCCAAATTTTGGAAACAACCAAGATGCCTATCATCTGAAAAATGGATGAAAAAGTTGTGGTGTTTTTATACAATGGAGTATTACTCAGTGATAAAAAATAATAAACATGAAGCCTTCATGTATAAATGGATACATCTTGAAGATATACTCAAAACCAGATTGTTATGGTTTATGTCTAGTTGTCCCCCCAAAGCTTCATGTAGTCATTGGGCGGGGGACTTCTATAGATCGAGACTTGACTCATGAGCCACTGGGATTACGTGTTTTAGTACTGATTGTATTATCGGTCTGAGTAGGGCTGGGACTATGGGTGTGGTCTAGGGTGACTATCTTAAGGCAGAAAGCCTGATAGGAATATAAAGACAGAGAGACAGAGAAAGAGACTAGAGCTGTTGCTCTCTGCTGCCCTGTTTGGTTGGCTACCTCTACCACCATTTTGTTGCTGTTCCGCCGCCATGAACTGGATGCTCTCTGCCCTGTTCCACTCAGCCTTGGGCCAGCTGAATATGGACTGAAACCTCTACAAACTGTGAGCTAAATAAACCTTTCCTTCTTCATTTTGAGTGTCAGGTATTTGTCCCAGCAACGAGTAAAAAGTAACTAAGACACAGACCTACATGTGTAAAAATTCTTCCCTAGTGTAAGGACTCAGAAGAAACAAAAGTGGAAAGCTATAACACAGTTAAATGGAAAGTGAGATCTTAAGGATTAACTTATGGCTGACATGACTCTTATTCGCTAGTGTTTACCACTTTTTCTTCCTATGTTTAGTTGGTTACTCTATTTGGCGGGATCTTTCTGTTCTCATTTGTTGGATTTGGGTCATTTTGGTCCCTCTCTAAAATATTTGTTAGAATATTAGGTAGCACTGGCTTTGATGTCATGAAATTCTTTAGTTGTTCCTTGTCATAGAAATATTTCACTTCTCCCTCATACTTGAAGGAGAGTTTTGCTGGGTATAGTAGTCTGGGCTGAAATTTATTTTCATGGAGGACTTGAAGCACTCTGCTCCATACTCTTCTTGACTTCATGGTTTGTGAAGAGAAATCTGTTGTTATTCTGATGGGTTTTCCTTTAAGTGTTATCTGTTTCTTTTCTCTAGCAGCTTTTAGTATATTGTTCTTCAGCTGGATTTCTGGTATCTTGACTATTATATGTCTTGGCGTGTTTTTAGTTGGGTTGATGTTATTTGGAGTTCTGTAAGCTTCAGTTACCTGAATGTCTGATTGTTTTCTCATATTTGGGAAGTTTTCTGCTATTACTTCTGCCCATATTGTTTTTATATCATTTGTATTGACTCCTCTTTCTCACTGATTCCCATTAATCTCACGTTGTTCATTTTTGCATCATCTTGCAGATGTTGAATTATTTTTTCCTGCATTCTGGTTGTTTTTAAAAGATCCTTTCTTACTCTTTCACTGGCTGCAACTGTGTCTTCAAGATCCGAAACTCTATCTTCATTTTTGTTCATTCGGCTCTGCCAACTTGTGATGGAGATTTTATTTTCTTGTATATCTTTTTGAAACTGTTTCATGCGATCTATGTCTTTCCTATGTTGCTCTGTCAGGGAGTCCATCATTTTTCTATTCTCCTCTAATTTTTTATCGATGTCTTCTTTAATAGCATTGAATTCTGTCATTATGATTATCCTTTCTCTAATACAGAGATTATTTCTGTTCTGTTGTCCTTTCTACTTTTGTGTAGTTGTTCCCCTACCTGGGATGCTATTGATTTAGAAATGTCTTTGTTAACTTTAGATATTATTTCTGCTCTGATGTCCTCTATACGTTTCTCCAGCCGTTTTTGCACTTCATGTATTTCCTTTTTTACTTCAGATGTTATTTCTGATCTCAGTTGCTCTATAAGTTTCTGCACTTGTGTGTCTGCCTCAGATACTACCAATTCAGAGGTTTCATCTGCATGATTCCCATTTTCTTCCATGGTAGTGTCTTCTGTATTTAATTTGGGTGGGCAGGGGCCCTGAGATTGCCTCCTACTCCTTGTTGTTATCATTTTGTATGGAAGCGACCTCTGCACTTTGGTGGTGTTATGCTGTGTCTATGGGCCTTTCCTCTAGAGACTCCAAGTTGGTTCCTCTACAGAGGTTCCTGACTCTGTGTTGGAGCTCGGGCTGCTGGCTGCTGTGAAGCCCCGTGGGTGTGGTCCGTAGGTGGAGGTGGAGCTTTGGGATTGAGTAGTCCTGGTAGGCTCGTAGACCAGATCGGTTGCTAGACGTGATGTTTGATGGGTTCGGTACTGGAGCTTGGGCTGGAGGGGTTCAAAAAAAAGGGGGGGGGGCGAAGCAGGGAAGGGGAAGGCGGGCCAAGGATCCTGACCCAGCCAGCGCGCAGGCCTCGCTAGCACTGGGTCGGGGCTGGAACAGGAAGTTAGTCACAGGAACACAGAGGAGGGGCAGAGGGGCAGAGGCAGTTTATTCGCAGCAGGCGAACAGGCCTCGCTAGCCGAGATCTTAAGGACTAAACAATGAAGAGAGAGCAAGGAGAAAAGTTAGGAAATGTGACAGGGGCAAACCATACATTTGTATACAGAAGATGGTTAAGACAATGATTCTAAGAATCTCTGTCAGGTTTGAAACTAGCAGTTAATTGGTAGAATTCTCACCCTGACTAACTATATATATTGATATCTGTGAACTAAGCAACTACACGAAAGGCAGCAATGTGTAGTCCTAAAACCATGCTTGAAACACCCATCATTCTGGCCTTCTAAATGCATACTGCTTCTAATGTCAGATCAGTTATTACTATACTCTCAAGTAAATATTTTTTTGAAGGTAATAAAAGAGAATAGGAGAGAAGAAAAGAATGCCATAGGTTTGTCCTGCTACAATTTTGTATATGGTTATGTTAGTAAATTTCTGTGTGAAAATGTGTAATTGTTTTTTCACATTCCATAGGGATTTGAAGTTTAGAATGTCAATGATTGTAGGACAATGCCTGTTCTATGTTATGTCTTAGGCATTCGATATTCAGAAAGATAGTGATGTTAAGCTCAAGTGCCTATGCTATAGGGTAATAATATCATTAATCTTCTCTTCTGGTTGGTTAACAACTTAAGGTTATATACCAAAAAATTAGAGAAAAAATTGGACTACAAGGATAGCCAATATTTTAGCCCTAGCCCTCCAAGGTCAGTGAGGACTCAGGATATGAGAGAACCTGTACTATAGCATCTTGTAACTCAGTGGTATCCAAATTTTCTGATCAAGTAGATTATGGGTGCACAGAGCAAAGTGATAGATGATGTAAATTGTGCCCATGGACAGTCATCTAGAAAGAAAAAATTTTCTCAGGTTTTCACAGAGAGCAATTAGTCCAACAATGGCCATGACTCATCCAGATGTCTGACATTGACAAAGATCCACAAAATACTATACGTGGTTTTAGGGCAAATCTTGAGGGGATCTAACTGACCTTGTCAGATACAAAAGTTACATTTTTTGTTATATAAGTCTTGCTTTATCTTGTTCTTAGCTATCCAACAGAAAAGACTAACCATGAGGTATAAGAAATAAAACTATATTAATATGGTAAGTTGTAAAAGGCTTAAGTCAACTTCTGATATAGTCAGTTGTGCTTAACTCACTACTACTATGAACTATTGGACTATATTGAGTTATTTTTATAAATTGATGCCCCTATAATATTTGAATGGCAAATGAACACACATCTCTGAAAAAATAAAACAAGTGGGGATACAAATGAAGGACCATGATGTAGTGAAATAAATAGTTAGGATAGATGTACAGCTACCTTCTCTTAGCTCAGTGAGAAGAAAGATTTGTAATAATGTTTAGACAAGATACCATGTCTGCATTTTGTAACTGAATAACTATTACAAAGGCAGCAATATACAATGTGTCAATTATTTCAACTCTCTTGCTAACCTCTTTTGAAACTGTCCCATTGCTATTTATTTCTCATTAAAATTAATAAAATTAAAAGACAAAACAAAAAATAAACTAAGCCTAGGATTATATATTCCATTTCACCAAGCTATTCTTCTTCCTGAAAGAATTAAAAGCATCATGCCACCGCAATATATACATACTCATGGTTATAGTGACACAGTTTGTGATAGCTAAATGTTGGTAAAATCGAAATGCCCATTAACTGATGAATGGTTAAAGAAGATGTATTTTTTTCATACAATGCAGCTCTATTATTCCATGAGACATTTTTGGCTTGATGGGTGCACCTTGAGGCCATTCTTTAATTTTTTTATTAATTAATTAATTAATTAATTATTATTTATTTTTTTATTTTTTTGCGGGACCAAGGTTTAAACTCATGACCTTATACTTGCCAGGTAGGCACTTGGCCGCAAAGCTATCTCCCCAGCCTCAAGGCCATTCTTTTAAAAGAAATAAATTGGACACAAATGTGTAAATACTGCATTATTTCTCTAGCCTGAGAATCCAAAAGAATATATAAGGGTCAAAATGTATAATAGATATCGAACAATAGGAAAAAAATTTTCAAATTGGAAGAACTAGGAATGAGGGGAAGAAGGGAAAAGGAAAAAATGATGAGAAAAAAGGAAAAATGGAAACAAAATTTTGTGAACAAAGAGGGGAAGAGAGATTGAAGGGAGGGTAGGGAACTGAGGAAAGAAAAACAATCAAATTACATCGTGACAGATATAGATTCCCTACGATGAATGTGACCATTATGTATTTGCAAAATGTACCAATACTTAATTTTAAAAGAGAAAGAGAGTTAGTAATGCAGTTCATACAATTATGAATATACTGTACATATTTTTATATGAAGTACACAAATTAGGATGCTTCCAAAGTCCTGTGTGTGGGCAACACATATACATAGCAAGCACATGTGTGTGAAGTTGCTACACACGAGTTGATCAAGCATAGTCCAGGTTCTTGTGCACAGCAAGCAAAGAGTTGCCAAGAGTCCATCCATAGTAAATGTAAGTGGTGTGTTTATTGTTCATCCCCAGAAAGGTAGCAGCAGGATTGGTGGAAAGGGAAATGGACAGAGAGGATTGGGATAACTCAGGCTTCTAGAATGTAAAGGTCAGGCACCTCTGACTTTTGATGCAGTCTACTGAATTGCTCATTGGCGTCAGAGCTCTGCTGCCTAGGGCATGGGACCTCTTAGGTTTTTAAATTTTGTATTATACCTCTTTTAAGGAAAAGGTAACTAGGAAACTAGGGAGAGGATAGGAGAAAGGAAGGAAAGAAAAAGAAAACACTAGTGAAAGAGAGATAAGATGGAAATAAATCTTTGTAAATAAAGAGGGACCGAAGGAAGGGGAGGGGAATACAAAAAATGAGACAGGAATCCAGATATCTCATGTATAGGCATGAATCCCCCATGGTGAATATGGTCACTTTGCATATCTAAATTATACCATTAAATAATAAAAAGTAAAATTTTTAGAATAAATGCAGTAAAAATAAAGGTGAACATTGAAAGTTATTAAATTTAAAATTTTATAAGTAAATGAATATCACCTCAAAATATTTGTGCATGCATGAGTAGTATTTTTATTAAAAGTGGTAGGAAGAACATGCCAGCCAAAGGTACCATAATTTTAAAGAAGAAAGTTCTTGAATGACCAGAAAAAGCACTTATCTCACCATCTTCCACACTGAGATGAGAATGATAACCTTTGTGCTGTTACACTGAGTATAAATCCTATTTTTTTTTTAAATTTCTGTTCTTGCTTAAGATTAACCTGCTTGTGCTCGCTTCGGCAGCACATATACTAAAATTGGAACGATACAGAGAAGATTAGCATGGCCCCTG
>PVJA010009854.1:0-12500 GCA_004027025.1 Myocastor coypus
AGTGTGGGGGAGCATGTGTGTGAGCGAGGTGGGGGGGAAATACTTAAGTAAATATTGTCAAAGTGACAGTGCTGGGGGGGCAGTGTCCAAAGAGGCTTATAATTATATTTCTTATTGCTGCGTAAAATGGGAAATCTTGACTTGGGGGCGGAGGGTGGGGTGAGAAGAAACACTGCCTCGATGAACTCCAAAGGGGAGGGGAGGGGGCGCGAGGCGAGTGGGTTTCCTATAATTACTATTATCAATTTACCCGAGTGTGCTTCACCCAGAGGCTGTTTCGCGTTGTTTGTTTGTTTCTTTCCTCTTGGGAATTGGGGGGGGGGGGTGAGAAAAGATGAGAGGGAGAGAAAGCCTAGCCTCGCCTCAAGTTCTCCAGCCCGGCTGAGGACTTTTCGGAGCAAAGGGTCTGCCTAGCCCGAGTGCAGCAGCCTTACTGTACGCCGTGTGCATTCCCTCATACGGTCAGGAGTTATGACTCATTTTGAAGATGTAATTCTTGTCTCTCTGATCGCCTCGCGAGCTCAACCCACCAAACAGTAACAAACACAAAGCGCCTGGGGCCCGACGGTGGGGGCGGGGAGGGGGCCGCCGAAGTTTCGCTTTGGCGTTGGGGGCGCGGATGGGTGCTGGCCCGGGCCCTGGCCCGGCTCCCCGGGGCCGCCTGCGCGCGTCTCCATGGGCGCGGGCGATGCCCACATTGTCGTGTGTTTGGTCGCTAGATCGAGCCTGCGTGCCGCCGGAGCAGGGCGCCGAGTCCATGCGAACTGCCATCTGATCCGCGCTTATCAATGAGGCAGCCGATCATGGCGGAGGGCCCCCGGTGCAAGAGGCGCAAGCAAGCCAACCCGCGCAGGAAGAACGGTAAGCGCGGCCCGAGCAAACTTTTCCGGGCCCCTCGCGGCCCGCGCCCCGGGAGGAGGGCGGGGGCCAGGCCGGAGCGGGCGGGCGGCGGCCGGGGCGGCGGGCGGCGGGCGCGGGCGAGCTCCGGGCGGCCGCGGAGCCGGGCGCGGCGGCCGCGGGCGCGGGAGTCGGAGGCGCCCCGCGAGGAGAGCCCGCCGCCGCAGCCCCCCGCCCCGCCCGCGCCCCCGCCCGCGCCCGCCCGCGCGGTCCGGGCCGGGTCCGCTCCGCTCCGCTCCGCGCCGGGTGGGCAGGGCGGGGGCCGCGGGCTGCGGCGCCCGGCGAGGCGCGGTGGCGGGGAGCGCGAGGGCGGCGCGGGGCCCGGGCCGCGTCCGGCCGGGCTCAAAGTTTCTTGCCGGAGTCCCTGGCCGCCCCCCGAGCGCCAAGTAACGGTCCGCGCGGCGGACCCCAGGGAGGGACGCGGGCGACGGGGTCCTGGCCGCGGCGCGGGCCCGGCGAAGCTGCGAGTCGCGGGCGCAGCGGGACTTTTCTGGGCGCCTTCGGGATCTGGAGGCGCCCGTTCTCCGGCTGAGTCGGGAAGGCGACGGGGTGCGAGGGATCGCCAGCCGAGGTGGCAGATGGAGGGGAGGGTGACAGTTAGGACCTCGTCGGAGCGAGGCCGAGAGGGACGGGGTGGGGGGAGGCGGTGGGGAGGAGGGCGCGGGACCGAGACCCCCTAGGTATCGTCGCAGACAAAATCGTGGGAATAAAAAAGTGATTGGCAAGTGCGCGGAAGGAGCTTGGGGGAGGGGAGAGGGCTAGGGACCGGAGCGGGCGCTGGGGCTCTGACGGAGGATACCGAGTTGCAAAGGAAAAAAGAACCCTCAGAACAAGCACGCGAGCCAGCGCCAGCCCAGAGTCGGAAAGGAAACTTCTCGCTCCCTTCCCCTCTGCCCCGGCCCCAGGCTGGGCCGCCGAGATGCTCCTGAGTGGGGCGCGGGGTCGCAGCGCCCGCCCGCCCGCCCGCCGGAACGGTCGGGCCCACTTGGAACAACTTTCTGCGAGCGAGCTGGGAGCGCGTTGCGCCCGGCCGCCGGTCTGTGGGCGCCGAGAGGGGGCGGCTGGGGGCGCAGTGTGGGTGCGGTGGGAAAAAGCACAAAAGACCCGAGAATTTTGATTAGAGACAAATGATGCGCTCTTCTCTCTCTCTCTCTCTCTCTCTCTCTCTCTCTCTCTCTCTCTCTCATCCCTCTCTGGTGTGTGTGTGTGTGTGTGTGTGTGTGTGTGTGTGTGTGTGTTTGTCTTTTGCTTGTTGTGGTGGAGGTGTCGAACCATATGGGGGAGTGATAGAGGAATTTTAGTCAGAAACTGTTCGTTATGTTATCCTGCCTTTCCTCTTTGTGCTGTCTTTGATCTATTTGCTTGGCTTAGTATTACAAAAAAAAAAAAAAAAAAAAAAAAAAAAAAAACAAGTACATTAATATATTCAGATCAGGCTGCCTCTTTTCAAGTCTCTCTCTCTCTCTCTCTCTCTCTCTCTTTCTCTCTCTCTCTCTCCCCCTCTGTGTCTGTGTGTGTGTGTGTCTCTCCTCTCCTAATTTAATTTTTCTTCACTCTGGTGGTTGGTATTATTTAAGGTGGTCCTTACACAGGAGAGCTCCCCTTCTCCATCTCTGGGTAATTTAGTAGACACTAAAATTACACCTAATGTTCCCCTCTCCTCTCTTGTGTTTCTTCTGTTCCTTTTATTAAATGTTGGTTATTGATTTTCTAAAATCAATGTCTGTTGTGGGGCTTTTTTCCCCCACTACAAGTATCTAAAGCACGTTGCTGATCAACTGGATAACAAAAGCTTTGTGTCAAGGAGGCTTTTTTCTTATGTTAAACAGTCTTTTTTTTTTTTTTTTTTTTTTTTTAAGAGCGAGAATGAGATTTAAGGCACTGTTACCAGAAGTATTCTGTTGCAGAGAAGCTGCAGAGAAGACTATTTAGAGTGCTTCTTCTCGCCTGCCTCCTTCCAACCCTGTAGGATTTTGCCACTGATGACCAGCCTGGTCCCAGCATTGAGGTCAGGTCAAAGCCCAGCTCGGGGGAAAGAGAGAGATCCCACCTTCCTGGGGAACTCTGGGTCTAGCGGTGAAGGAGTCCTGTTGGGGGCTTCACAGGTGAAACGCAGTGCCAAGGAGCTGTGCAGCCATGGACACTGCATCCATTTCTCCACCACCCGGCCACTAATGTGGGAGAAGCCACCACACTCCGCAATGGAAAGTTGAATTACGTGTTTTAAGGAATTCAGCCCAGATCTGCACATTTAACATCAAGTCTGTCTGTTGCTTACAGCTTTTCTAACTTTGACTGTTACCTGTCTCTCTTTCCAAATAATCAGGGAGAAAACACACTGTAAATTGATTACTTGTCAGTGTTTTCATTGGGTTCAAAATGACTGAGCAATGTCCTGGTTTTGAGTAGAAGGTGGAAGAGACCCCCCCCACACCCCACCCCCTGCCCCAAGCCTTTTCATTTTCTTTCTCATCAAACACGTGTCCAATGCCTTTTCCTTTGGGAATTGCCAGGATTTATCTAAACTGAGCGGATTTTTCTTCTTTCCTGGAGTCATGGAAAGATGTCACTTTTGAGCTTATGTCTTTGCTGATAACACTAAATATGATGATGCTTATCAACATCATATAGAAATTCCTGGAAAGGGAGAATGGCAATAAAAATCATAGAAGTAAAAGGTAAACGTGAAAAAAAAAAAAAAAAAAGGAGATGAACATCCAAGAATCTAGAATGGCGCTTTATGTAATTTTAATGAAGCCAACAGTGTATATAGAGAGTAAGGTGACAAGGAGAGAAACATAAAGCACTGTATGTGTGTTTGAAAAGCTCACTGAAATCACGAGTTACAAAACAATCCTCTGTACAGTTATTAAAAAGCAAAGGAGAAAGACACAGTTTGAAGAAAATAAATGTACAGAGAAACAAGAACCTAAATTTCAAGCTTACAGATTCCTAGGCTAGCAAGATGCCTGGCAAAGACTGTGCTAGGGCTAAGCTAACCCAGACGGGCAGACAACCTCCTTTCCCCCACACATGGAAAGGAGGAAATCTTTTCCTAGCAACTAAGATGTGCTTGTGGAAAGAAGGAGAGTAGGGTGAGGGCTAAGGAGGCAAAAAGCAAATTGCCTGAAGACAAGAATATGTGTTGGTTTCAAGAAAGTTCAGTCAGGTGATCTTCAGTCGCCTGACTCACTTTGTAACACTTTCTCTAAAGCTGGGATGGAGAGGGGAAATTCGAGCCCCCCTTTATTCCCTGATTGTATCCCACTACCTTGCTCAGCCTTGGAGTCAGGAATGGACTTTGGGACAAGGGCGTACAGGACTGCTGGTACCGCTGCCAGGGTGCAGCCTAGCCCATTGGTCACTTGCAAAGTTTCTTGCTTTGCCCCTGGGTTAGGCAGCTGGTTCTGGGATGCTGCAGCTTCCCTCTGACCTCTCTGAGAGCCTGGGAAGAGGTGTCTGTCTCCCTAGCCTGCTGCCTTCCTGCATCAGCCTCTCAAAACTCACAGGCAGGCACACGTACATTGTAACAGAAATCCTATCTGGAAACTGCTTTTTTTCAGTAAAGGAAATGAAGTTGTCTTTCAAGGCAAAACTAAATTAGGAGGAAAGAAAAAGGAAATAGAAGAAGGGAAGAAAGGTTGCATTTGATTTTTCTCCAAAGTTTCTGCTTAAGAGTTGGGAACTGTGTGGAGGAGTGAGGGAGCTTTTCCAGGCACCTTTAGTCTGTACAATTGGTAAAGGGGAGGGATCAAGTTGAATGCTTTCAAGTCTATCTATCTAGGGGAGAAACAGATGAGCAGAACTGATTTTCCTTGTTTCAAATAAACCTCACTCCTCACCAATTCCTGAAAGGAAGTGAAGGTGTTCCTGTTTCAGAGGTGCTTAAATGGAAAGGAAAGGGAATAAAGTCCTGGCCTTCTTCTTCTGCAGGAGGGAACTCCCAGCTCTGCTGCCTGAGAGATGAAGTTGGGGTGGGCAGTGGAGTGCCAGAGCCCACAGCACCCACTGAGACAGGGAAGTTTCCTTCTGGGCATGGTCTGTGCAGGCTTGGTTGTTTCTGCGAAAGTGGAAATCATCTTTGCAGCAGCTTTCTTCGTGAAGTTGATGGGTCACAGGGAGACTGTTTCCTAGACTCTGAAAGCGCTGGCAGGTACCAATGCTAGGGACACTCCAGAGATACCCCTCTCCATCCTGTTCTCGCTGCATAGATCTCCTGCAAGGTGTGTCATGCTGTACACATACAAGACTGGGGGCTGTATGTCTAGATGAATCTGTTTGTTTTATTTTGATTAGAAAAAAAAATAAACTAAGTTAATTAGGGTAGAAGCACACATTGCTCCTTTGCAGGTCCAGTAGCCAGGCTGCTGGTGTCCCTATTATGGTTCACCAGGGGTTAAGGTAGGCTAAGGGTTCTAAACTTTGAATTGCTTCTCTGTTGCCAAGTAAAAATAAATTTCTGCCTTTCAGCATTTATTTTCAAACACGGGTAAAGCCAACACAAAAGTTCCCTAGTAAACTGCTATGTCACAGATTTCACCTGAGTCTGTCTCTTCTTTCTTGCCTAATTTGCTTAAAGAAAATTCCAAGAGGTTATCAGAGACCCTCCTACTATATTAAGAATATTTCCTGGGAAAAATGTTTCCTGGTGGTAGGAAAAGAGGACTTGCTAGCTCTCAAGCAGAGCGGCTCATTCCAAGATGTGGGAGATTCCTTCCTTACAACAGTTTTTGTCCTCTGCATTCTTCCAAGGCTTTTAAGGTGCATTTTCTTGTGTGTGAAAGGGGATTCTTTGTCCTTCTCCTCTTCAGCACCGTGGCTTCCCAAGGTAGACACTATTTTGTGCCTGTCACAGAGAGAGGGAGCGCAGGTCTGCAGTGCTCACAGACAATTGATTGTCTGCCCTAATGTGTTTCATTTACATGTTTATAACGTCAATGGTGCTGGGGTGTCCACTGTACCATTCATTCCCGCATTCCCACAAGGGGGCAATTGTCTGAATGGCCAAGTCAGACACCTTTTTGATTGCTCTTTGGTTGTCTTTTTAGAGCGAAGAGATAAAGGAGGAAAATCTGTGATGCAGAAACACTAGTTGAAAATATACAGAATTAAATGTCACCACAAAAGCAGATGTTAACATAAGCCCAAATATGCTTTTTAGCCAAGATGTGAAGGTTGAAAAAAAAAATAATTCAAGCAGAGGGAAGGATGATTTAAAACCAATACATGTCACCCCATTCCCTCCTTCTTTATTTCTTTTCCTTCTTTAGCTATCAGAAGATGATATGTGATTTTCCTTTTTATTTTTAAGCTTTGAAACATCCAGCACCTCCTTGTTATTTGTATGTTTGCTGTGATTTGTGAATTTTGTATATATTTATATAGCTCTGTTTATGCCAACAGCATCAGCTTACCACTTGGAAAATCTATTGAATGACTATTTGGGCTTTGGGAAGTATAAACTTTTTAAAAGTAAGATCCAAGTATTTCTTCACTAGGCATTTTTAAATGGGGAACAATAATAATCAGTAAGCTCTATGGAAGCCCTTGCCCTTGTAGCTGTGTGGCAAATACTTTTATCTTGGGTGACAGTTGTGTCAGAGTGAAAGCTCTCAAGAAAAAGTGTAACTAGTAGTTACAAAGTAAATAAAGGATTTTTTTAAGGTGTTCGGTGCTGTTTTTGCGTGGGGGGAGTGTGTGTGTGTGTGTGTGTGTGTGTGTGTGTGTGTTGGTGATGTTTCTTCTCAGAGATGTCAGGGGGAAAGCCTGTGTGTGTCTCTTGGCTTTTCTCTCAGCTCTCCCCTCCATATTATGCAGATATGTAGCCCACGAGAATACACCTGTTTAGAAAAAAAAAAAAAAAAAAAAAAGATTTCACAGTTCAGATGGTGCCTTGCTGGTTCATTTAGGTAGCAGTTATTACAAGTTGGTCTGATTTCAGGTGTGATACAGGAGGAGAGAAAACACTAACTCCTGTGTTGTGTGGTAGGAAGTAAATGGAGTGGAGGGGGTACTTTTGTAATTTCGTAGCAAATTAGAAAGGAAAAAAAAAATCATCTGTAAAAAGATTTTTGCTTCTCCGGGAAGACACACACACAGTAGCTATACCGTTAGCTGAACCCCTGACACGGCGGTCTTTTGAATGCCTTAGGTATGATTTCACTTTCGCTCACATCAATGCTGACCTGAATGCCTTTCATATCTGATCCGCTGTGTCTCTCCCAGTAAACATCCCCTGAGGGGAGAACAAAGAAAGGAGCTCTTCTTCTTCTTAATCACAATTCAGCCCTTTCACCGCCGGCAGGCTCCATTTGCATTCTGCCACAGAAAGCCAAGATGAAAAGAGAGGGAGAGAGAGAGGGAGAGAGAGAGAGAGAGAGAGAGAGAGAGAGAGAGAGAGAGAGAGAGAGAGAGAGAGAGAGAGAGAGAGAGAGAGAGAGAGAGAGAGGCAGAGGGCACTAGCTGAGTAAAATAACTTAGGTGTTTGTGGCTGTTTGTTGGGCTTCCCCTAGTTACCAGCCTTACATAGTTGATGCTCAACCAGGCCCTGTCCCTCCTGACAGGCATCTAGTGTTACAAGATGGCATGTCTGTACTATTCATGGCCACCCGCTCAACACTTGAGGTAAAAGTGTCAGAGAAGGATCAAATTCTACCCCAGAAGCCTGTCAGGATTGGGGTCAGGTGTGTGGATTTCCCGCCCCTGAGAGCTCTCTACAATTTTGCTTTAATATAACTACAATTGTTTACTGTGTTGGGGGTGGGGAAGGAGGCAAAGCTAAAGACTGGGCCCCTGGTCTGGCCTCAGTGACAGGCACTCATACCCAGCCTAAACACACTGATAAAACCTTAGAAAAACTGGAAAAGACTTTCCCATTCCCCCCCTGACTTTTTATGATAATTCATATTTTCAAATGAAAGGGGGAAAAAAGCCAAGAAAGAAACTCTCAAATGAGCCAAAAAGGAAAAAAAAAAAAAAAAAAAAAATTCTCTGAAAAGAATTTTAGGGGGAAAAGTTGTTCTATTTTAAAAAGCTTTGAGGGCTGTAAAGTGCCACGTTTTTCACACCTTCTTCATACTTTTTTTTTCAGATTTTTTTAGTATGTTTAACATTTGTGAGATGACAGCCTTTTTGTATCTCAAACTGGATGCTTTAAGATTTGTAGGGAGGGGCTGGTGGTATTCACGTTCTCTTGAGAGAGAAAGTTTGTGCCTGAAGGGCTTCTTCTTACTGGGAATTGTTTAAGCCCTCGCAGGCGGACCTGTCAGGTTTTACAGTGTTATTTGCCTCCATTTTCAACATGCAAAAGTAGCATGCAGTTAATGGTACTGAAACAAGACCAGGAGCCGAAACCTCTCATGACAACTTTTCAGCTGTATTATCTTGCTCCTGAGCTGTCTTGCCTTTCCACCCTTTTCTAAAGCGACTTGGAGACACCAACAGTTTTTCTTCCACAATTCAGTTCCATGTACAACCTACCACACGCACTCACACACAACTTGGGAAGTACTTCCCTCCAAATAGCACAGTGCTTTGTGGAATGGGGTGCTTTTCCAAAAACCATTGTAGCATATTTCACTTATAAGCACAAAACTAAGATATATTAGAAGTTGAACATAAACATGTGACACAGATTCCTGATTTTTTTCCCCCAGAAGATTTACAGAATTTACAAAAAGAGATTATCCTTACACCTTCCACCCCTCCTATCCACCCCCATGACCCAAGCAATGAAGGATTTAGGCAGATTTACTTCAGTAAACACCTTTGGACACTTGGGGGGAAAGTGGGAGTCTGTTTGCAAAATGAGGCTTTTGTTAAGTGAGGGGGGGCGATCACGCTTTACCAGGCAGCTGTGATATTAACCTACCCAGCAATGCGGGAACACTCTTTAACTCTTTAAGTGCCCGGCCCCTTGCGCTCAGCCGATGAAACCCTGGCTCTCCAAAGACTCTCAGAATTCTAGCTCTAGCAGTTTATTATTCAGACAAGTCTTGTAGACATGAAAACTGTTCAAGCTTTTAAAACAATGTGGTTTAATTAGATGAGGTGGACTTACATTGCTCATACGCTCTCCAAATGGTGGTTTATAATTGGCAAGGAAAAAAAAAAAAAAAAAAAGAATCAAGGCAGTACATTAAAAATTCCAGGAAATATCTTTAGAAAAGCTATTTTCATTTCTGGCTTTTAAAATATTAGACTATAGTCACCAGAGGGAATGAAGCAGCTGAAGCCTCCCTCCTTACTATAAAGGACACCAGAAGTTTGTGATAAAGAAAGGGGCTGCAACTTGCAAAGCTATGTGAGGCACATTCGAACAGTAACATTATCTCTCCCTCTGCATCTTTCTGAGGGGGAAGTCTTGTCTATCTGTCAGAGCTCCGGAGGTCATGTGAGCCTCAGAGTCAGGGCCTGAAGCCAGCCATTACCAACTTGGGACTTTTCAGAGCAAGCTCGGCCGCATGCATGAGGAAAGAGTTAATGGTTATTTTTTGCTGGGCATAAGAATAACTTTACAGGTGTTGCATTTGGTCTTAAATAAGATTGCCTCATTTAGTTTCGAAAAAGCGTGTAGGTGTCAACGTTTGAACAGCCATAAATGTGTGAGAAAGTAAAGGGTATGAGACATGACAGAATTAAAGGTGTTTGCTATGTTGTTACACCGTGTGTCAGGCTGCAAGCTCCCTTTGTCACAGCCTCCTGGTGATTTGACAGCGCAGATCTACTTCCCTTCTAGGTGAGACAGCATTTTTAAACTGGAGTTATAAATACGGTACACCCTTGGAGCTGCACCCTGCCTCCTGGGCCCGTGCACTCTAGCTGGGATCATCCTGCCCTGAGATACAATGAACAAATGCCATACACAAGGGGGCTATGGGCGCAGGGACCCAGGCAGTGCCAGCGTCATAGTAGCTGGCATTGACTGTTGTTTGGCAAGAAAGTCCTCTGCCAAATCATCCAATAATTAAGTTTTATGTTATTTGTATGAACAACCAAGCATGCAGTATTCCTTTTCAAATCAAAGAGAGGCTTAAAATTACTTTTTGAACACTTTCAGACCCTGGTCAGGTCACAGTTTGGGGGCTGAATTAAAATGATCTCATTCATGATCTAATTGAGGTTGGCAAAACCTTAGCAGTAGCAGGAGTACATAAATATAAATCAAAGACCAAAATTTAGCAAATCATATCATTTGCTAGAAATCTGCTCATGAATTATTCTCCAATTGCCAACCCAGAAGTTCAACTTTGTCTCCCCTCAGCAGCAGTAACTGCGCATATTTTCTCATGCTTCTGACAGGAAAGTTACAGGAGCAGAGGAGAGAAGAGGGAGGAAGATGATCAGTGTCTCATCGGATACTGTGTGTTTGTAACTTAGGAAAGTCTGAGAACTGATAAAGCCTTGCACACTGACATGGGTGCTGCAGTCTTGGTTAGAAATTAATATGGGCTTCTGGAAAGCGGACCCAGGAGGGCAAGCAGCTCAGACGCATGAGGGGTGGCAGGGGAGCAAACATTTCAAGAAAGACCTAACTGAATTTTGCTTTCAGTTTTCAACTGAGGAATCATGACAATTAATGATTCTTTACAGATTTAATTTTATTACTGAGCTGAGCTGAAAACTGAGATTTGAAGTTGTTAGACTTCGAAGACAACACAGAGCCACTGCTGTGGATGTTCAAGTCATTTTTCCTTTTTGTCTTTTTAAAAGCTTTGCTAAGCAATCAAGAATCCCAATAGCTTGTCCCACCATTTATAGGATTAAATGTCATATTCTGTGACATGTAACCCATTCCCAAGTTGTTCTTCATTTTCTTGGTTTCTGCATATTTATGTGAAAGCCACCCCTGCTCTATTGTAAATTAGAAGAGGCCTAATTCTTCAGTATCTTGAAATTCAATTTTTCAATCCCACTCCAATGAAGATGCTCTTTCAAACAGCATTGGTTGGTGTAGCTAACATTGTCACAAGAGCAAAAATATAAAGCATTATTTTAAATCTCTGGGATATAGTAAGAAACATTTTAAAATAACTTAAGGTGATAGAGATAAATGACCACATTCTTTGGGGAATAGTTAATTGTCATTAATGATTTCCCATGACAAAAAACAAAACATGCTGTACATGAAAAACTAGTGAATTCCTCTGTACATTGAGTGGCATTGCTTGTATAAAGCTATAGTTAATTTGTTCTTTATATAATCTTTTGTGTTTCTTTTCATAATTAACTCAAGGAAATAAAAAGTGCTCCTGACAAGGTAATAGACACTCCTCCCCTGAAATAAGTAATCAATGATAGGTCAACAAATTAGAATATCATACTATGTAACATTTGATATATTTTCTCTCTAACTATGAGTACATTTCAAGCAATTCAGTAACCCAGTATTCTATAAATAAAGCATATAGCTTTCCCTGTTTCTTAGTTTAAATTTTACTTATGCTTCTGTGTATAGCCGAGTAACTGTAATCAAGGAAACTTTGCAATTTGCTTATTCTTGGAAGTACCTAGGTTTCTATTTTAGACACCAAGCACATCAATGGAAGTGTTTCACATCATGAGATTTCTCAGTTTTAAGAGGTGAGGTTTACATATAAAGAACTCAGTAAGCTGTGTTTTCATAATAAATAGACCCATTAAGAGGGAAATATCTCTAAACAAAATGGTTGTCCTCTAAAGATTTTCCATCACCTTTGCTCTGTTGATGAGTATTTGAAAACCAAATACAGCCCATATGTACACAATCTCCAATACAGAAAAATACAGATGCACCCTGGGAACTGTACTCTGGTACTTTTCCTAACTTTCACTGCAATTGTCTCGGTTATGAATGAAATAGATTCAAACAAAACTAGTAGAGGTGAAGAATTAATGTAGACTCTTGTTTAGTAGGATTTTTTATTGGATACAGAAGTGTTCTATATGACACATTATTCTTTTTTTTTTTTTTTTTTTTCTTGTTTCAGAACCTTTATTTGTTTATTCACTCATTTTTTTTTATGGCCAGTTCAGCCCACCCCGAGGGCAGGACTGGCGCAGCATGCAGCATGTGGTGCCGGGGATCGAACCACGGTCCCTGAACCCGCCCAAGCTTTCCCAAGCAGGCACTTTAGACCACTGAGCCATCCTGCCGGGCCCCTGACACATGACTCTTAATGTAGCTTATACCTCCTAATCTAAGTATTAAGTATAATATTTAGGATAAATTACTAGCTGTGTGCTTTTAAAGTGTTTTCTTCAATTTCCCTTTAATATTACCAACTTTAACACAGATTAGTCTAAAATGATTGCAATTACTATGGGTTTTAAAACAGCATTCTGGAGTCCTGAATAAAGATGGCATTTTGAAGTAGTGTTTATAATATTCAGAAGAAAAGGGGAGCTGGATTTAAAACTGTACTGAGTACTTGGAATTGTGTGGAGTTTTATACTTGTGCACATAAAAGTGTGAGGTAGCCTTCTTACCCTGTGAAACCAAGACCACAAATGATACCATGTCAGTAGGTTCTTTGATAGGGCTTCTGGCCACGGTGTTTTTGTGCTGTCAAACTGCTATGTTGAACAAACACCTCCTCTGGGACAAAGTGATAAATGCAGAGACA
>PVJA010009854.1:15000-59206 GCA_004027025.1 Myocastor coypus
TTTGGAAATAAATAGATTGCCACTAGCCTTTTAGCTGCTATCCATTTAAAAATAGGATTCCAGTCTTTAAAAGTCTTAATAGGGTAAAAGATTTACTTTTCTTTGATCATTGGTTGAAAGTTATTATTTATTTGCAACAGAGGATTCTCACATAAATTCCTCTGGAAAAGTTACCTTGTGGGTACACAGTGCAGTCAGGGTGGAGTTTTTAAAAGACATATTGTTTAAAAGGTGATAATAAAAGAAGCTATTTCCAGATACCTGTAAGGGCAGGCACATCTGTACCAGCTGAGGAAAAATAATCAAGAGATTTCTCATGTTAAAGTGAGCCCTATTTAAGAGCTAGCGGAAGAATTAAGATTGAAATTTTAAAATAAAACTGTGGTTACAAAAATCCCTGTTCTCCCGGGCCACAGCCAGGCCTTCAAAAGAAAGCTTAGGTTTTGAACTCAATTTAGATTTCAGTGTCCCATTGCAGGTTTCTTGAGCTTTAGCAGTGCAGGGTTTTCTGTCCCTCCTCTGTCTCTTTTGCTTTTCTTCAGGTTTGTTTCAAGTGTTTGCTGAGAGATTAGGTAGGGAGTTTATATTGAGGAGGTAGCCATGGGAAGCAGCTCCCTGCTCACAGGAACTCACAGTAGATCAGAGTGTGAAGATACCCAGGGAGCTAAGGCTGATTCAGGCCTGAGATCAGGTACTTTATTTTCTCTCCGACAAATGGCTCAGAGAAAGGTTGGTGGGATGGCATCTCCCAGCAGGAACACAGATGTTACCACTTTTAGAAACTTCGAAACAAGCATTACTGCTGTAACAACTTTATGGGAGGAAGAAAAAAAAAAAAAAAAAAAAACCGAAGAAGACGTTTCAATCTACTGCCAGAACACTTCCTTTTCATTAGGTAAAAGGGCTATAATTTGAGATATGCAGGGTTATTTTTACCTCCATTCATAAAACAGCATCTTTCTTGAGAGCTGTTGCAGTGAAGGTGAGGAAGGCAGCAGAGGAGTGAAAAAAACTCAGCTGTATGAAAGCATTGGCGCTGACATGCAAGGGGACTGCACTGAAAACCAGAAACGAAGTTTTCAGGGTGCAGCACATACACCTCTCCACCTGCCTGCCCTGTGCATGCTTTCTTAGTGGTGACAGTCTCCGTGAAAGGAGTTGCCCCCACTTCAGCAATTTTCCTCAGTGCTTAATTTACATCCAATTATTTTCACTTCAGAAAGGATACAGGTGGGGGTGCCTAGGCAAGAGCAAGCTTCTGTTGCTAGTTTGGGGCTTTTTAACAGCATCCTACAAGAGGAAGATGTACACCTGCTAGCAGCATAGACTGCAGGACACTCTTGGCACATTCTGTACTTTCACTAGAGATTTCTGTTTAAGCCTACAAGTAGGAACAAGACATATAATCTCAAACTGACCAAAGAATTGACCTTTTAATATACAAGTAGGGCAGATTCTTACTTAATATGTTGTTAGCAACTGTTTATTAAGGAGGTGGACAAAAAGAAAAGGTGATCCACATGGTCCTTCTGCCCCAACCCCATCTCAACATTATCTGCTTTGCCCTAATATTTTTATCATTCTACCTTTAAAATGCTGCAAATGAAGCCATAACCCCCACGATGTTTTATAACAAATGCCTGAGTAGAACCTAAAGGACTTCTGTCCTTTTAATGAACTATCCCCCTTGGGAGGATTCTAAGGAATGGTTTGTAAAAGGAAGCACGGTGGAAGATGAAGCAACCTCATAAATAGTTTTCTCTGAACATCCACAGTTGCTTACACAGCCTTCCCCCTTTTTCCCAGGCCGGCAGACAGACATGCTTAGCCCAGGACTCATCCAAGAGAGCACATTTCAGAACAGTCCTTTGGACTGGAGGGAGCTATCAGCCCTGTGATACCAGGAGAATGCATTCATTGAGAATGTCCCTGAAACAGACAGTGGGTGTAATGCTAGTCCAGGGCATTCCGTGAGGGATTGCCACTCAGGTGACAATAGCAAGGATACAGCCTCTAGCTCTCAGGTAGCATAAAGTTTCATAAGCAAGTATCAGTAGCTGTCTTTATCCCCCAACCCATTCCTAGCTGAGTGAGGAACAAGCTCTGCTTCACATAAATAAGATCTTTGAATTTATCTGCAATGAGGTACGGCTTTAATGATCTGTATCTGCAAGCCAGGAGCACAAATGTGATCTTATTGTATCGTAGCATAGAGATGAGATAGACTAGTGCTACAGCACACCAGCACATTGTGTCTGAGTGTTGGGAACAATCCTTCCATTTCTAAAGCAGCAACTCTTTCTTTTTTCATCATTGTTTCCTTACCTCACTTGTATGCTTCTTGTGATAGAGATCTGAGTGAGTTGTGCAAGCTTCAGACTTGCCAGCCCCCAGCTCCCAGGCCTAGCACAGAGCAATTCATAAACTTACTACATTAGACTATCAGATTGAAACCAAGGGCTTCTACTAGTGGTGGAATTGGAAAGCCCATTGTTTTGATTATCATTTCATCAGCCCCAACTGATACTAGTATGCTCAAGGAAAACATACTTCAGTTACAGTTGATTTTCAGATTCCAAGATGGTGCTGCAACGCCTGTGCATCTCTAATTATATTTTATGCTAGGCTGTGCAATACCAAAATATACGCTGCAGCAATCAGCGAGTGAACAGTATCAATCAATTTGTAAACAGATGAAGTCACTCATTCCCAAACTGGTTTTCCAAAAACAATTACTAAATTACAATAGAAAAAAATTGTACAGTTACTGTATTTGTGTGCTGTGTTACAATCAACATACCAGGGAAACAAAACAATTTAATGCAGAAAAATCATCATTCATCTACATTATAATTGCTTCTTTTTCACATCTACAGGGCGGTTAATTAAAATTGTGATTAAATGCGGTCGCGCTGCCTAAGATGTCTTGCCCAAAACAGGTGGTACAGAATTTAAAAGTAAAAAAAATGTAATTAGCATTGGAAATTGAGAAATTGCCTGTAAGAATCAGTGTTAATTTCAGTCAGTGATGAGGTAATTTATAAATGAATGCAGTGGAGGCTGTGCAAATGCACAATTGCCTTCCTTGCCATTCTTAGCATTCTCAGCATGCAGGTGAAAATGTTTTCAAAATATTGAGGTAATTTGAAAATCAATCCATGCATTCTGTATCTTTTTTCATTTGTACCAAATGCTGAACAAATGCTGCCATAGATGGCACAATCCATCAGTTTTCTTTTTACTTTCTATGCTACACATATTTTAGACCTAGATTAAGAACCCTAACAGCACAAATTGCAAGCCTAAGATTGTTACATGGGTCACAGTCATACACCTGAAGTCCTGACTAATGTGCATTTGGTTTGCTGCAAAACACTCTCATCAATAAAATAGCGACCTGGAGGGAAATCTTTTCACAGCACAGGAAATACAAACAGAAAGACTATTAAGCAATCCAATAAATACTTGAACTTTAATTTTTAAAGTTTAGGGAAGAAACAGTGAACAATTATGAGACTTATAATTTACTTAGGGTGTTTATTTTTTCTTTTTTTTTAGTGCTATGGATTGAAGCCAAGGCCTTCACACTAAATGACATCCTTGGGCTTTTCCACTTCTTATTCTGAGATCTACTCACTAAATTGCCCAACCTGGATTTGACTTAGTCTTACTTCAGCTTCCAGAGTAGCAGAGATTACAGGCATGCAGTGTCACTCTTTTTTCTTAGATTTTTTATCTTTACTATCGCATCTAAAAACTTCTAAACTTGGTCAATATTATTAGAAACCATTTTTTCCGGACATAAATTCTGCTTATCAATGCCATCTCTCCTTTCAGCAAAGGTGCCACTTTCTAACAAAGCATATCATCAACATTATATTTTAAGTATTCTATTGGCACACAAGTAAACTTGTAGTCTAGATAGCATTCTAAAATGATTTCTAGGGCCGAGGAGATAGCTCCGTGGCACAAGTGCACTTGCCAGGCAAGTTCAAGGTCATGAGTTTGAAACTCTGTCCCAGAAAAAAAAAAAAAAAAAAAAAAAAAAAGTGAAATGATTTCTGTTTACATTGTTTTCACTGTTAAAGTGAGAAACATAAACCTTTAACATCTCTTTTCAGTGTAAGAAATTTAACTTCCATTTTCCTTTCCTGTCCTTCTGAATAATAGCAATTTAAACCATTTTAATATGAATGAAGAATATGGAGTTTGAATATCTGGCTGGACACTACTAGAGGTGAGAGACTGTGGGACTTTTTACATCCTTTTCTGTGCTTGGCATGCTACAGAATTATCTCTCCATATAAAGCTCACCCTAAGAACATAGTCAACTGCTGCAGATTGATTTAATCACCAGATTCTCTCATGTAAAGTATTTTCCATGGTTGTTTGCTAGTTTTCAGCAGAAATCAGTAATTTCACTTTGAAGTAGTTCTTCGGATAATCCTGACATTTTTTTGGGAAAAAATGAAAACTAAGGAACAGTCTATATCCTGGAAGCAGGTTACTAACCCAAGTCAGGATTTCCCCATGGCCTTTCCTCACATTTAGGCTACAAATGAAATGTGCAGCTTAGAGGTGACAACTGGGCTAGTTGCTCCAAGTGGCATGCCGTCACTCCTCCTGTGTTCGGGTCTGTTTCCCATTTAATATTACAAGTAGAAATAAAATGAGACCTATAAATGGAGGAAACTACAAGGTCACCAGTTAACTCCATGACCCCTCCCCGCTCACCATTCCTGCCAACCACTAACTATGATGAGGACGATTTCATATTCCCACAGTTGGCCTCCAGCGAGGGTGGGGGAAGAGTTCATCAAATGATGAGTTTCTGGATTCCCTTCTGGACTTATGAGCATAAGACCTACGACACATGCGCCTGCACTCAGATTTCAGGGGAGTGGTGGGATGTGGGAGTGGTATTATGATGCACTCCAGGCTGCTCTGGTTCTGAATTTACAAGAGGTCACAAAGGTTAGAGAACCACAGATGTCAGTGCAGCTTCAGGCCCTTCCTACCCCTTGAAAACTTCGATCCTTACCTCTTTGTATTTGGTTCATAGTGCTCTCCAAGCTAGGCAAGCAATGTAGAATTACTTAGAAGCTTCCCTCCCTCCTCTCTGTGTGTGTGTGTGTGTGTGTGTGTGTGTGTGTGTGTGTGTGTGTAGAATAGCAGTATCTTCAGTGTCTTTCACACAAATTCCTTCTGCCAAGTCTCCTCTTCGTACTTTTAGGGACATGAAGATCCTCAGGAAAGACCTAGACTATCTGGCTAATACCAGAACTAGATTGGTTGACAAATCTTTTTTTTCTAAGCATTTCTTTTTCTTTTTAAAGTTTGCCATGTGAGCTTACTTAATGCATTCTGCTATTCCTAGAAGCAGCACTTCTTTGAAGCTGATGTCATATTCATGGAAGAAAAATGCATGATTTTTTTCTAGTCATATTTCTTTTACTTTCTTTCCTGAGAGTTATCTGAGCTTTGCATTATGTGAAGGAACATTTTTCTTGTTGCAAAGATAATTGAGAAGTATGTCACTAGGTCCGTTAAAGCTTCTGGTCTTTTAGCAAGAGCTTGTGGGGTTTGTTAGTTCTGCATCCATTGCACACCTACTAGGGGCAGAAACTATACTAGAGACCACAGACCAGAACACAGACAGTGAGGAGCTTCCAGTGAATTGAGAAAGAAGGGTCTCTGAGAAATGATGAAACTGTGATGAGTGCTCCAAGGGACTTTGGGTCTAAGGGGGAGAGAGCGCAAAGGTTGGCACAGCCTGCTGTGGGAGCGCGTGGGAAGGGGGAGGTCCTGGGAGAGGTGGCCATGGAGGGAAACATCTTCACACAACATAGGCTTGCAGGGCAGCCAGCAGGGCCATGGGAGAGCAGCGGGCTGAGCCCTGCTAGCAATGGCGATGCCTGGGACAGAGCTCAGGGAAGGAGATGAGTTTAAATTGAGCCTGAGAAGGAGTCCAGAAGCAGGGGAATTCATTGCGTGTTTCTAATAGGTGATGGAGCTTGTGAACTATTTCTTAAAGAAGTACAGTGACAAAATCATATTTGTGTCTCAGTGACATGTCTCTGGAGACTGCAGAAAAGATAATATTCTCTAACACTTATGGAGTGCTTATAGTGCCTTTGGACCTAGACTAAGAATTTTTCCTATGTCACTGCTATAGACTGACAACAGTTCTTTCAATTAGGCACTATTATTTTAATATTCTTTTTATAGATGAGGAAATTAAAGCTTGGAAAGGGCATGCACCTAGAGTCAGGAAGAAACTCTATGGTTAAATGTTACTGCAATCATGGAATTTCCAGAATTACAGGCAACAGTGACCATTGACTGGAAGGACATTTAGAAAAGGAAACCCAGCATCTGAAAGAGTGGCGCTGAGGAGGCTTGATTCTAGACTTCAGGATGAATTTGAGACTAAGTGGGGAATAAAGATTCATCTTCATAAATCTTCTTTTTATTCATCTCTGGTTTTGAAAAGAAAACGCAAAAAATCATTGCTGATCCACAAGACACTGATCCGAGAATGTGGTGCACGTTTAGGAGTTTGAGAAGAGATAGTTAACAAGCAGCTCTTAAAAATGGTGGAGCTTACTAAATCCCAAAACACTGGCCTTGCGGATTTAATCATGACATGGAGGCCTTATTTGGCCTTATGAGGAGCAAATAAAAATAATCCCTTTGCCATGACTGTTTTCCCCTTTTGCTGAATTAACTCTTCCATGGCCTAAAACTCCCCCAATCCTGAAACTTCTGAATTCTCTGCACTGCCTTATCTCTGCCATCCCATGGCAAGCCCTAAAGCTGCTAACATTTTGTAACAACTATGTGACAAATTGTTGTGCTTTTATTCATGCCGGGCATCTTTGCCAGGCTTGCTTGTTGTGTTTTCTCTTTGGCTGTGTCACGGGACCAAAGGTGCCTGCCTATGTAGTGCATGTCAAATCTGGTTAACACGCAGCCATTTATCTTTCAAACCACTCCAGCACAATGGCAGTGGCACGCCAGGCCACAGGGCTCCCAGCACAACCCAATTTTTCAGACCATCTTTTCTGCATAGAGGGAGCACACTGGATGACAGACAAGATGTTTTGTGATTTGGGGAATCTCTCAGAGACAAATTGTAAAGTGCAAGTGCAGTGTAACTGGACCGCTGGGTGCCCAGTGAAGTGAGGAAAATCAGATACAGCACAGGCTGCAAGAATCAAGCGGGAATTCATATCTCTGTGCAGAGCCTGTAGAGCACTTGGCTCACCCAGAGTTCACACATAGACAAAGCATATTTGCGTGCTGGTTGTTTGCAGGGGCCTCTGTGGCTGGAGTCTGTGCTTATATTCGCATAAGCCTCCTGCATTCTGCAGGGGTGGGCGTGTCCATCCTCGAACACGCAAATGGGCTTGTGTGAGGAGGCAGTTTGCTGTTACAGATTTAAGATATGGGGAAGGCCTCAGGCATTTCCCTTCTAATGTAGTAAGAGCAGAATCTTGAGTTTTTTACAATTGTTTCGAGGAAGGGGCCTCTGTGCTTAAAGAAGTCTCAGAGCCAGGGAATATCAAGTGCTGGAATGAAAAATATTGAGGACTTTTTTTTCCCTCTCTAAGACAGCTGCAAACTTTATAACCTAATTCATTTTGGGTTTCCATTTCTCAGTGGTGCTAGTGTGTCTTGGGGATGATTTGTCCTTAAATAATTACGATTAGTAAAAGAAAAAGTGTGATAAACTTCCATAGATGAGTTTAGCTAAAATGAGAAATGATTGTCCTTAAAGCAATTTTTAAAAAAATGATCATAGCAAAATCATGTGATTCAAATGAATTGTTGGGAATTATAACAAACATATATGTACATATATACAAATGTGATTGTGCACATATGTATATTTATAGACTAATGTTACTTGTAAGAGCAGGTACAATTTCTCTTCTCTTCTCACTTCTCTCTCTTTCTCTTTCTTTCTCTGTCTCTCCACCATCCTCTGTCCTCTCTCCCTCTCCTCTTTACTCTTTTCCTTTCCCTCCCTCTTCTTCTCCCTCTCCCTCTTCCTCTCCCTGAGTAAAAGACCCAAGAGATTGCCTTTCACTTTGAAAACAATCTCTAATATCAAGAAAATGCGCTGTTTGTTTATGCGTACATAATGCAAGTTTGTCCGCCTGGGAACTGCAGCAAATGGGAGAAGTATGCATGGATTTCACAGGTAACAGGATTACGTGGGCACATAATTGATCCATTTGGAGAAAAAAAATGACAGTGCTCTAAAGATGCCTAGGCTTTAGAGATGGAGTTTATGAAACAGGCATTTGTAAATTCAAAGGAATCAATATGTCAATTTTATTACATCTCAGAACCAGCTGGGTATTAAAGGAACAGTAGTCTTTAAAAAAATTGCAGTTGCAGATTCTTTTCTTGTCTGCCTTCCTTAAAGGGCTTGGAATGTAAGGAAATGACTTGAGATTTTTACCTTTTCGGAAATTAATTTACATTGTCAAAAAAGACCAACAATTTAGTTGCTGTTAGGTTGAAAACAATTAGTCAGTTTTCAACCTAGCCATGTGGTTCAAATGTCTGCCTTATTGTTATAATTAGCCTATTAATAGATATAGCTAATAAGCAGAATAGTGACTTTCAAGTAGGTTCACAGTCAAGGATTCAGTGGAATTCATATTTGCACTGTGCTTTGCAGCGGTCTAGATTTTACCTCTTAATCAATATAAGGACACAGTTTAGGAGCTAAGCTTTGGGTGTCCCACAGAATTTGCTCTGTGCTTTAGCAACCCTGTTTTATTAGAGTTTTTGACAGGTCAAAAAGATCAAGTTCTTTTAAATTAAGTTCCTAGATAATAGGATTTGGACAGCATCCATAAGTGGTATGAATGGGGTGTGAAGTTAAGGTAGAATTTTGAAACCCCAAATGTTGCACAACTAAAGATGAAATTTAAAAGCTATTTTCTGCTCTGCTTGCAAGTGAAGCAGTGCTACTTTTTACACCCTATACTGCGCTGTCTACCAGCGTTCCAAGGTGAGCTGTGGCACTATTTCACTTTTACCTCTCCAGTAGCCAGACCCAAGCTCTAAAATCATCTCTAGATCCAGCTGTTTAGAACAAATGGAGCCCAGGTGTTCTGGCTCTCCAGGGAATGAGACGTTCAAAACAGCAAAAACAATGCAGAACTCAGACACAAACAAATCTGTGGCCGAGTTCTTGTATTCTACCAGTTATTTTCCATGTGGCCTTGAGGTCTGTTGCTTGACCTCTCTGAGCTTCGATTCTTATGTTTAACGCAGGGGCCAATAACTGACTTATAGTATCGCTGGGAAGACTGGGCAAAATGCTAAGAACAATATTTAGACCCTATAAGATGCTCAGTGAGTTCTGATTCTATGTCACAGCATGACTAATTAGGCTGCCAAGAATCTTGTGATACAAGTACTTGAGTTTCTGGGCCTTAATGAACCCCTTTTCAACAGGAGAAACAATAATCTTTATCTGAGATATTCATTTAATTTTAATTCTTCAGGAATTAAAAAGAAAAAGAAGAGCTCCAGCATTTGGCATATTTTTTAACCTTCATATTTCTAGGAAATGCATGTGGCCAATATGGTACTTTTAATTTTAGAACTATAGCCCTCTTTTAAAAAATACCCTCAAAGAACACATTCCATGTTGACTTTTGTTATGGCACTTAAAATATTTGATTGCTGTTTGTCTGCCCATACATGTGTGAATGTGCAGGGACATTGTTGCACATCTTTTATCACCAGTGACATGACATACAAAAATCATTCTGTTCAAGCTGGGTTGCACTGATTATCACAGATCCATTATGGATTTAGTATGTAATATAACATCTAGAAGATTTTTGAGAACTTTACATTAGACTCTACCACATTTTAGCAATTTATTGATCCATACTCTGTGACAGCTATACCATTTTTGAATACTTGGAAATTAACTGACTTTGTGCCTTTCTCAGTGACACGAGACCTCTACATCAGGGAGCTGACAGGCAGTGCGGGTGCTCCGAAGAGTGGCAGCTTTGGACTGCTGGGTTCAAGTGTAATTTTTACCTTAGTAGCAGCCACAAGACCTGGGGTGAGCCACTCAGGCTCCCTGTGTCTCATAACAATATCAGGGTTTTAGGACTGCTGGAGGAAATGTTGGCAAGAGGTCAGGTGCCAAGGACACAGTAAGTGTTAGCATTGCTGTCCTCCTTCCATGCCTTGGCTCCATTCCTGAACATTCACTCTCTGCTGGCCTTTTGGTGAGCTCCTCCCTTGCTGTTGCTGACAGGCCCAGGCATCCAGTCAGCATCTAATATATACCAGACAGAGGTGGATGTCTTACTCCAGCTCCAAATTTTGTTATGAATATTAGACTATTTTGAACTCAAGGAAATGAGCATGTAGGAGTACTTTCCATGCTTAAAATCACAATCATGATAGCTATGTTCTGTCTAAACTGTCTCTTTGTTGCTGTACCCTGCTTACCCCTCTTCCTCCATGATCCCTTGCAGATGCCAGGAAAGAGAAGGCAGGGAGAGCTCTCACCCAGACATTTGCCATGCAACTGTGTGGATTGGTTAGTTAATAGAGTTGATTAAAACACGGTTTGATTCTGCTCAAGCATACCAAAAATACATTCAAAATCTACCGCTACAAAATGTAAAGAAGGTAATCCAAATATAGTACTACATAATGAGGCTCTCTGTTGGTAGTATATAAAGCAGTTTAGAGTATAGCTTCAAATTCTAATGAAGATCATTTTAAATCTTGCGCTGAATTGTGAATTTAAAATTCCTATTTTCCCCATAAGAATCTGAAGAGGGGCATGTAAATACCATAAGTGAATTAATTACTGCCTTAAGTTGGTGAAATATGTGTGAATCCAAACTTTATTCTTGAACTTGCACTTCTCTTCCCAAGGTTTTTTGAACCATTTCCTATATGCTGAGTTCTGAGCACCTAGTCAACTGCTGAAGACATGGAGAGAATGTATATTTCATGACATGGATCAAACCTTGTAATCTCATAAAATCAGTACCACACAACACAAAGTCTGTTCAGTACCACACACACATATAACATGAAATTCACAAAGCAGCAAAAAGGGATGTAATAATTAAAACATATAAAATCATAAAACATGACCTTCACGTTTGCCCCTCCTTTCCCATTAACAGTATGTTTCTTTGTCTAAAAAAAAATGTGAGATCAAATGACAAAAGTACTTTTCACCCCCATGTATGTTTTAGTGATGAAGCATGGGACTCCTGAAGTTAGTGGAGAACTTCTCCCAACTCTTTTCAGATAAACCCAAGGAGCAAGGCGAGAGGAACCACTGAGAGACTCGGGATGGCGCTCTCGTGGCGCCCACCCCAGCTTCTTCTTAGGCTACACAATTTCCACGGAAGGGCCAGAGGCCCTGCCAATCTCTGCACATCATTGGCATGATAGGCCATAACAGCTTCTTCGGAGCCGTTCCGGTCTACCGTGTCAATGCGTACTTGGGGAGTCCTCAATGCACGGATCATTGACACGGCACTACGTAACGGCTCCTCAGCAGCCATTATTGGGTATCAAGTCAATGCACACTGAGGGAGCCTTTATCACATAGGCCTGCACAAGCAGACACATTCCGAATACTAAAATTCCTTAGGAAAATTAGTCATTGCTCATGTGTGATAGCTGTTTTCCATTTTGAATTTTAACCATTTTGGAGAAAGGGAGTGAAGGGAAAATACCAGAATCATCCAAAGAAAGTTCTTTAAAACCTGCTGTGCAAGTTGTAAGGGTGGAAATGGCACAGAACGATGATGAACTTCTAATTTCTTGCTTTTCTGTAGTGTCATTTTATTGTGTCAAAGTTGTAGAAGGAGCTTCGCTTCCACTGAGGCTCTTTTTTAGTGAGGGTACATCCCAGAAAAATTTCTTTTATGGTTCAGATAGAAATCTCAGAACATGAAGTGGAAATGATGACAGGTTCTCTATCAAGTGACAGAAGTAGGTATGACTACAATATCCTGGCAGAGCTATGCACATCAAAATGATCACACTTCGGGATTATTCCATGAGAGACGTCACTTGATCATTCCAGACCTTTAGTCAATGGTACGCTGAGTTGGAAAGATTCTGTGAGGATCAAAATGAAGATAATAACAATGATGATTGTAACAATAATATTGCCACCTACATTGTTATATACCAGGCACTTCGTATATATTATCTCACTTAATTTTCTCAGCAGGTATTATTAAAACTTAACTGAGGCCACAAGATTTCACATAAACACTGAGTGATTGGGGAGGGATTTGACTGGGCTGGTGAAAGACGTTTACCTACCCTTTCATTCTTTCTGATAATACTCATCTAGTGGGAAACTAGGTTTTTGTTTAGAATGGCTAACCTGCTGTCTGCTGACTGATCAGGAAACTGAGGCACAGTAATTCTTCCAGAAAATGAAACATGTCAGAGCCAACATGGGGAGGCAAAAGGGGCAAATCACCCTTTTTCTGTTAGGAGCTTCCGTGCATCTATTTGTGCTTTAGAAGGGAAGTCCACTGCTGCTGCCACTTCTGGAAAGATTTCCTTGCACCCAGGCAGAATAGTGTGAGTTTGCTGCTGTTGATATTTTTCCCTTTTGTGTTCTGCTTGCTGACTGACATCTGCTATCATGCTAAGCAGGTGTTCCTATGTAAACGAACGTGCCCTGTTTGTGTTTCGCCATCCTCGCCGCTGCGCACCCAAATGAGCAGCGTGATTAAGAATCCTGTAAATTTTTGAAAGGAAACGGATGGCTACCCTACTAGAACATAATTACACCGCTCCAACATCCGCAGCTCACTGCTGCAGCAGAGTTGGAGAACAGCAGAAATTAATAATATATAATAGCATCATTCTCGTAATTTATAAATGAAATAAAGTAGAGAGGAGATTCTGCTGATACGCATTTTCTCCTTAATTCTAAAAGACAAAGTATAGATTAGAATTTTAGTGGGGTGAAACCTGGCCAGCAGTTTCCCACTAGTTGCCTGATTCATGATAGGAGTGCTTTTGCTTAGGGAAAAGAGCTAATATCTTTTATTGGGCCAAAAGAAAAAGATGAATAAACAAGGCCCTCTAAAGGCAGCACTACATAAAGGGGGTCTGAGCAAAACTCTCTATGGATTGCGTACCCACTGTATTTTAAAAGATATTATTGCTTTAAGACTTTAACATGTGCTGTATTTTTTTCTGTCATTATAATAACATATCACCATAGGTCAACTCCTCTGAGAAAACAGAGACCAGATGAATTAAAGATGTGGTCCAACATAAACTTTATGTTAAATAGCACTTATGTTAAATTCTAAAGATCTGCTGTACAACGATGTGCATATAGTTAACAGTACTGCACTGCACCCTTAAAATTGTTAACAGGGCAGATTTTTCAATATGTTTTTAATCCTTGTTTTAAAAAGCACTATGTCTTTTAAAATATATTCTTTTGAGCCTGGTGAATGTGCCAATGAGACTCTTACTACAAATCATCGTTAAAGGAATGGAATCAATGCTTTCAATCTCACCTTTCAACCACAATGGAGAAATCATATAACTTTCTGAAGAGGCAAATAAACTCTGTCAAAAGTAGCATAGTTTATTTTTCTCCATGACCTAGGATTGTGGAAGGCAATTTAAAATTAAGATACTTTGTTTTAACCTGCTGTAGATAAGTTGTCTGACAAATGAATACATTCAATTATTGTAAAGGCTTTTCCCTCTATATTCTCAAAGCATCTCTATCTCTGCCTGCCTGCCTGCCTGCCTGCCTGTCTGTCTGTCTGTCTGTCTGCATCTCTCTGTCATTGTATATTTCACTCTCTCTCTCAAGCATACACACAGATGACAATTCCCTTAAAAGAATATTATTAGTGGGATGTAAATTATATTATTCAAACATTTTTCTTGCTCTGTTCAAAGAATGACAATATATCCCCCCAAAAAAGTCAGCATGGATTTTTTTTTTGTTTTAATTAACCTTAGAAAACATAAAAATACTATTTGCCTTTCAAGAGAAACATGTCTATTTAAAATGCTTATTCATTTAAGCAACATTCATTTAAAGGTCCCCTTGAGTATTACTCTATGTGTTTTGATTTGGTTTTAAGAAAGTAAATTCATTTAATAGATTTATTTCATTAACAGGTATTTATTTAAGTGGGTTCCACTGTATTTAAATCTCCAGTTCACATTACTTCCTTAGTTCACTTGCTTTATGTTGACTAATTTTAATAAGCCTAAGGTGCCTAGGGTCTTATTGAGTGTTCAGTTTGATCAATATGGTTAAATTAAAATTGTGCAAAATATAAGCAAATGCACTCTAACAACACAGTGAAAAATGTGCTGTGCACTAAGCATTGATTGGTATATTGTGGACACATATTACATGTGCAGGGTGAGCCTCTGAGCCCCCCTCGGAACCTGTGCAGTTCCCCAAGCCTCTGAGCCTTCAGACACACCCTTGCATCCCTGGGTCAGTCAGGCCCAGCATGGACAGCCCATGTACACAGAAGAGTGACTTTCATCTCAGGTGTTTTGCTCTTTGATTTCATGAAGAAGCAGAATGGGAAGATGCACAATGAAATTTTATACAAATAAAAAAATGAAAGCAAGGATTTTATTTAGGCAATAACTAAAGACCTTATTTCTTTTTTCACAGAATAACTTATTTTATTATAATCATACTTCAATCTTAATCATTTACTTAACTTGTGTTATTTTTCCAGGTTCTTTCTCTTAAAGTTGGCTTTGGCAAATTATCAAAATTTTTTTCTGAAGTATACCAAAATCAGTCTTGCCATTAGTGAGGCATTTGAAAAACTGTATAGCTTAGTGGTTTTCTAACAACTGTACTGCTTTCCATAAAATTGTAAAGCTAAATGAGTATCTACAATTTAGTGAATTCCTTTCAGCAGGAACAGGAATTTGTCTTCTGTTCATAACTTTTAAAACTTTGCTCTTTCCCCCTACTTTTCTTTTTTCTTTGTTACCTATTTCATGATGTGCAGAAGTATCTGCAGACTTGCTATTGGGTTATTTTGCAAAAATTTACAACTTTGTAACAATTATAGTTTTATTGCTCCAAATATTACTGATGTTAGTTTCTTTCTTTTCTTTTTCTGCTACCTGTTGTACCCGCATGCATCTATCTTTCATCTTCTTGCTAAGAGCCAGTTATCACCAGAGCACTGGCTTGCCCTGATATCATCACTTCCTACATGTCCAAAACATAAGTTCACATGAGCAGAAGTTGATCTTATCAAGGTAAATCAGAAGTTGAAAAAAATAGCAGGCAGATAAAAGCATCAAAAATGTATATCTTGCAAGCACTCATGTTGTATTTAGGAAAAGTGTGTTCCGTTGAGATGAAAATCAACCCCTAGTTTAAACTGACCACATAGGTTTTTAAGTATAAAAGACACTTGAAGCTTCTTTTTTAATTTAAAATAGTGTTTGAGCTTTCAAACACTCAATCCAGTATGCACTAGCAAGCCTGCAAAACAAAATAATGTTGATTGTTAAAATCATCAGAAGTCGACCAATGCAAGTTCAGAAGGAACAATTTTATTTTTGTAGTGGGGCCAAGAAAAATACTAAGGTTTTTGTTTGGCTTTGTGCTTGTTAATCTTGATTTTTCCCAGTGTTTTGCATGTTTTGAGTTTTTAATATCAAAGGTACTGTTCTTTGTAAACAAATGTAGGTTTACTCAGGCAGCTTCGCTTACACCCTTCTCTTGTAATCAGATGTGGAAATTACACCCTCCCTTTTGGATACATGATAATTACACATTTCAACATGCAAAGAACTGTCTCTGTTTCAGTTGTTCGAATGAAAAAGCTAAGACATTCAGTAAAATATATTATTATATTAAAGATCATTTCCACAGTTGTTTTCAGGTTTGTAATGAAAACCATGATCAAGGTAAAAATACACATAGAAATGAAGAATAACACACAGAAAATACACACAGAAATAACAAGTGGGTAAAATTAACTGCTAAGTTCTACTGGAATGGCCATTCTTTTATTTTATAAAATGCAATTGAGAAAAACGTTATATTCTTTCTAACAAAATGAAACAAAACAAAAAACCTTGTAGTATTTTATCTGACATTTTCCTTCTCCATGCTTACTGAATTTCCTATTTTTCATGGAGAAAAAAGCTAAAAGCCAACATTTTGGTGATTAATATGAAAGCTTTAGTCACTGGACAGGATAAATACAACAAAAGGAACTTTTCAAGATTATACTTTTTTTCTATTTTTGTCAGTAAAATATAAAAGTTTTAGAAAGTCAGATTAGTTCTATCTCAAATTTTATAATCAGATTTCTAGATGCGGCTAGAATGTCACATTAAAAGGTAATGGATAAGTCACTGTGTTATAAAACAAATCAAAAACTAAAAAAAATTGCAGAGAATTTTGGCAAATAACACTGATGGAAAATATCTTTCATCTGTTTGGAGGGAAGGGCTTAAGCTAAAAATAAAAAAGAAGATAGCATTGGATGGTTAATTTTTGATTCTTGAGTTGGTTTATGGCTTATACAACTAAAATTCCCAGCTTTTTAACTCTCCCAATATTTAATTTTTTTCTTTTCCTCAAAACACTAGTTCAGGTAAGAGAGGAGATATGTATATACTGTCCCTAGACATATGTATTTTTAAAAAAGAATTCCTGAGAATTTTTTTTTTCTTTTGCGGGACCAGGGTCCAAAGTAAAGACCTTGCACTTGCCAAGCAGGTACTTGTGCCATGGAGCTACCTCCCCTGCCCAGAGAATTTTTTATTATAAAAATGCCTCATAGCGGGCATGTGGGATATGGCTCTAATCTCGGCACTTGGGAGGCTGAAGCAGGAGGATCACTCTGAGTTGGAGGCCAGTTGAGGCTATACAATATATTAATATATTTTGTGTTGCTATGTCAAAAATCAAACAAAAAACCTCATCCCAAATTTCCCAAAATTCCACTATTGAGAATGAAATGCTAATGTTAATTAACACCTACATACATGTCTTTTGTTTCCTATCATAAAATCATTGCATAATCTGGGCTAGGGAGACAGCTCAGAAGCATAAGTGCCTGCCTGGCAAGTGTAAGGCCCTGCATTCAATTTCTGGTACTGCAAAAAGAAAAAGAATTCCATAATCCAAAAAATTTGTACTTTTTTAAAAAATATTTCATTTATTGCTATCATACAATTTATTTTTTTAAATTATTTATTTATTTATTTATTTATTCTTGTTTCAGAACCTTTATTTGTTTATTCACTCATTTTTATGGCCGGCTCAGCCCGCCCCGAGGGCAGGGCTGGTGCAACATGTGGTGCTAGGGATCAAACCGCAGTCCCTGAAGCCGCTCAAGCTTTCCCAAGCAGGCGCTTTAGACCACTGAGCCATCCTGCTGGGCCCCTATCATATAATTTAGAACTTAGTTGAAACCTATGAATTCAAGTGTTCTCATATTTAGGCTTTTCTCCTTGGTAGAAATGGAAATAAAACTCACAGAAATAAGATGTAAACCCTAGACTTCAAATCAAGAACAAGATACTGTTTTGAATGCTAATTATATTTCATTGTTGATATTGTACTCTCAAATTCCATGGACATGGTGTCTTATTTCAGACTAGGTGTTCCTTTGTCCTGAAGTGTCTGTTTATAATTGTTCTGCACCAAGAATGAAGATGGTTAGAATCAGAACAGTTGGTATGCCTGTGTGATATATTTATTAGTACATTTTCTGCTGCTGTAATGAAATACTTGAGGTAGGGTATGTTGTGGTGAAAAAGGTTTCATTTAGCTTATGGTTCTGGACATCTGTGGACTTTGCATGGACCGCTGACCATCCAGGTGGGGGCCTGCAGCAGATGCAGTGGATGGAGAGTAAGGCAAATTAGACAACCTGGGAAGGGGGAGGGGCCAGTCTGCTCTCGTAGAAGAACCCCTACAGAGACCAATGGTCTCCCATGAGGATGACTAGGTTTGCACCAAAGGTCACCCACACAGTGACCGGATTATCTTGCACTAGACTGTGCCTCTTAAAATGTCTGCCACCTCAGTGCCATCCTTGGAGCCTGGCTTCTAATATACGGATCCTTATAGGGTGCTTCAACTCATATCCAAATTGTAGGAGACAAGCAGTGAGCTAAGGCCACAAGGAGCTAAGTGTTCTGCACTCAGGGTTTTGGGGTTTTTTTTGTTGTGTTGTTTTTTTAACTTTTGTGGTTTTTAGGAAGCTTTTATAGTTGTTTAATCGGTGAGGTGCTCCATTTTCTTAATTCCTATATGGTTGATTTGAGATCTTTAAAAGTTTCACATGGCATTGACATCAGCTTGGCATTAAGAGGGTTTTTTTTCACTGCAGTCCCATAACAGTGCTAGATCTGTCCTGCCACAGAATGAGGACAGGAAAAAGGAAGAATAAGTGGGAAGGTTCCCAGAAAGAAATTAAAAGGCATAAGCTGACTCTACTCTCTGTATCTACCTTCAGTGCCTTTAACTTTGAAAGCAATAGCAATGACAGACTGCAAGGGAAGCATCAGGTGAGAAGAGTGCAGAAGAGGCCATTGCTGATTAGACCCCAGGTGTCTTGCGCTGGCTTCTGTTGCCCTGGGATGATGGATCCGGGGAGATCATGGGTCACAACTGGGATATGAGTTCTGGTCTTGGTTCAGGAAACTTATCCGAAGATTCCTATACCAGTGTGGCTTTTGTGGTTATCCTTTAACTTGGTGGTGCAGACCCTACAGCATGCACGCCACAGGGGGCTGTGCCTATCATTGAAAGCTATAAAAGGTTCAAATTACTGCTCTGCGTGTCTCCTGTCTCTAGCAGTAAAATGTGAGCTTTGAACAGAAGTTTCAAAATGGCAGCTTCCACATGAGTTCAGTTTGATTCACAAAATATTTTTAAAATACTTGAATTGGGGAAGAGGAGGTGGGAGAATGGAGATGCAGACAAGTAGGGAGACTGCTAGGGAGTGTGGCATGAATCTGGCAGGGCGGGCCATGTTCTGGGGCTGGGGCCCTGCCCCACCCAGGTGGCATCAAGGAGGTTAGGGGTCGCATAAGGCAAGGAATCGGTGTCTCCAAGCCCATCTGGGGCCTTGAGATGGCTGGGGTTGAGCTTTTTGCAAAGCACAGTTTAAGGACTATAGGACTGCCTACCCTCAATAAATACTTCAGTACTTTGTCATTTCTCATATTGAATATGTGTTACAATACAATTTCAGCTCTACTAGAGTTAATAAACTATATTATTAAAATAAAAAAAAAACACTTGAATTGATTGTCAATATTTAAAACTTTAGGCCAGGGAGATAGCTCCGTAGAATAAGTCCTTGCCTGTCAAGTACAAGGTTCTGAGTTCACTTCCTGGTGATGAATAAATAAATAAATAAATAAATAAATCTTAAATAGTTGAACACATACAAAAATCTAAATTTTTAGTTCATTTGGAAAACTGAAAATATCTTGCATCTCTACTCCACAGAACTCCATGGAAAGAACATACAGGAACAACTCTGGGTCTCCTTGTGAAGGGTCCATGAGTTCCCCTGTTTGCTTGACCCAGGTTAGACTTCTGATGATGGGAAGCAGGAGTAGCTCTGAAAGGATGTCATGTAGGACAACACAGGGAAATTGATTCTGGTTCTTTAGCTTCCATGAAAAAATAGCAAAGGCCTCTTCACTTAACGTTGAAGGAGCTGAACATTTTCACAACTTTCATAGACATCGCCACTCTTCTATTAAGATATTGAGTTCACACAATTTCTGTCCATAAAATTGCAAATAATCATGCTGACCTGAGAATACTTTACTACTTAAAAGAAAAGAAATTATGTCAGTTTAGAAAGTTTTATTTTTCTAAACCACCAGACATATCTATTTAAATATGGGAGTAACTCACTGTTATAGATTATTTGATAGTGTACTAGGGGCATTGACTAAAACATCTCATCTTACTTGACATCCTGTAAGTTGGCTTGATATTACTTGTCGGACCAGAAAAAGAGTAAGTGTTCAAACCCACGTCCCTAACTTCATAGGGAGTGCTTTCTATACTGACATTTTTATGTTCCACTCATTCTCATGAAGGAGAATTAGAATTTTCATATTGAGAATTGCCTTAATATTTCCTAAGTTTAATGAAAACACTTTTAGGTGAGTGTTAAGTTTTTATTAAGAGAAGTAGCAGGTAATATATTTCAACACAATCCATGTCAGGCATGGTGGTGCAGTTCTACAATCTCAGCACTCTGGAAGGCAGACAGACGGATGTAAGTCCGGACCCAGGGTAGATAGCTTAGTCACTTAGAGAGATCTTGTCTCAAAACAAAAAATGGCTAGGGATATAATTCAGGGCAAACGCCCAGGTTTAATACTTAGTATTGGTTATAGAGGGAGATCATCTGAAGAGCAGTGGAGGGAATAATTTATGATAGAAGTTTGATGAGGAAATACTGCAAATAGAATGGCAAAGAATTTGTGAAATGGGCAGATAGAAGACTATGGATCCCTGGCACCATGTGCTGCACTGGCCCTGCCCACAGGCACACCAAGCTGGCCAACCAGTCCAGGTGTGGTGACACACACCTGTCATCCAAGACTTAGGGAAGCTAAAAACAAGATTGCTACGAGCCCGAGCTTTTACAAATATAATTTAGAAAAGAAGTTTATGGTCGCAGCAGCCAGGGTTCAATCTCCGGCATGCTGTGCTGGCCCCACCCCTGGGGTGCACTAAGATGGCAGTTGAGACTGGATGTGGTGGCACATGCCTGTAATCCCAGCTCTTTGGAGGCTGAACACAGGTGCATCACTACAAGCCCGATCTACAAGCCATACAGACCCTTCCTAAAAAACAAACAAAAAGAGTTTATGGAAAAATAAGGATCTAGCCACCAAATGAGAAGTAGAAGATAGACTGCTCAAGTGATACTATAGAAAGATATGAAATACAGAGGGCTGGAAAGACATTTTGGTGGTCTAAGGGCATGGTGGCACACACCTGTAATCCCAGAGCTGGGGAGGCTGAAACAGGAGGATCACTGTGAGTTTGAGCTGCATAGTGAAACCCTGTACCAAATAAATAAACAAACAAAATATTTTTGAAGGATTTTTAAAAAGATATTATATATATATTATATTATATATATATATATATATATATATATATATATATATATATATAATTAGAATAGGATCAGGGTCTGTCTGTCTCGCTCTTATATATGTATGTATGTATATGAGAGAGCTAAGAGCGAGAGCAAGAGAGAGAGAGAGAGAGAGAGAGCTATGTAAGTTAAGTAGTATAATCCTTTAGGAGAGAAATGGAAACACCAGAGAGGAAACCATGATTAGGTAGAGAGGAAGGAAAACCTCCAGGCCAGAAATCTGAGCAAGGATTTGGGAAAAGGAGAGGTGAAAAGCATGGAAACAGAGAAAGGAATGTCTTCAAGGATTCCAAAGTTGAGAAAAAAAAAAAAAAAAAAAGATTTTTTTTATTTCAATGCCGAATCAACATGTTTGGATTATAAGAAAGGAAATTAGCATAGTTAGCAGAATAGAAATTAGTAAGAAGTTCTTGTGTAGGAAGCGGGAGGGAAAGCCACATGACCAGGAAGGAGGCCATGAGTAGAAACCAGAAAGAGAGAGCCTAAGGGAGGCGGAAGTGAGAAACAAAAGGGGTTGGGAAAGGCAACGCATGGGAGCTGCTGGCCACTCCCACAGGAGAGCCCCTCCCAAGAAAGCAGTAGGGGAAGAGGTCCTAGCAAGAGAAAAGAGGGAGAGGCTGAGTGCTGCAGAAGAAAATGTAAAGGAAGAGAAAGGGGAAAGAAGAGGGAAAGGAAAACACACGGAAGTTGTGGAGCTTGGTCTAGGAAAGCAGGGATGTGAAACTTCCCTGGAATTGTTCCCTTGGTATGGACCTACAGCTGGATACACTATCTTCCTTCACATATGTCTGTCACAGTGTTACACTAATGTAACCCATTCACATGGGAAAATAGCCTACAAGGATGAACAATTACTTATATTTTTAAGTTCTCAGAAGATAAACATCGATGGTTCTCTGGAGGAGAAAGCTCTAGAGCAGCTGTAAAAATGGGGCTGGCAGTCATAATCATTTCCAAAACTGTTGATTCAAAGAAAATGGGAATTATTCAAAGAAATATTGATGGTAAAACACACTCGATATTAATTTACATTGCTTAAACGGAAGGTCTCTTGAGTTTTCAAAATATTTGATTTACAGATTTTTCCTTGCAAAAGTCTTTTTCAATTTTATAGTCAAATTGTGTAGATCCTGCAGTAAGTTTCACCTTTACAATATATGTACTTATTTTCCTGGACTTGAATAGTATCAAAGATTTTAAAGTGTGACTTGTTAGGTATCTGGAATTTAGAAGCCCCCTCTCTCCCCACTGTCTCTAGTGTCTTTTTTTTTTTAAGAATTTCATTTATTTATTTATTTATTTATTTATTTATTTATTCTTGTTTCAGAACTTTTATTTATTTCTTTTTATGGCCTGCTCAGCCTGCCCTGAGGGCAGGGCTGGCGCAGCATGTGGTGCCAGGAATCCAACTGTGGTCCCTGCAGCCGCCTAAGCTTTTCTAAGCAGGTGCTTTAGACCACTGAGCCATCCTGCCGGGCCCCTCTAGTCTCTCTTTTGAATGAAATTAATATAAAGTCTACCAAATTTCTGGAAAGATGGAGTGAAAAGTCAAATCAGACTCAAGAAATAGGAGAAAATTAATATTGTGTCTCTCCAGTCACTCTCTGGACGGCTCGCTTGCGTCATGTGCCTTGACCAGGTACAGAACGTATCCCTCTCAGAGTGGGCGGTGTCACCTATAGGACAAATTAGGTAAAGGTTCTGTTCATACGGGAGTGTGTCTGCATGCCACACACGTGCACTAAGAAATCATAACTGAGAGCCCTGACCCTACTCGAAGGTATTCACCTCACAGTGAGAGGTGTATGAAGAACAGTCTGGGATGCAAATAAAACTATCATTGTTAGAAAAATTAGTTTGAAGTAAAGTAAGAATTTATTGAAAGTAGCTGTCCAGGTGAAAACTTTTCTACTTCTAGAAAGCATACAAATGGATACATATTTCATATCATTCATGAATAAATATTAAATACCTTAGAAAGAGAAGAAGTACCACAGTTATGAAATAGTGATTTTTACATGAATAGGTAAGAAAAGTAACCAAGTGGCTTTTGGAGCATTTATTGAACTTGATCAATATTCAGCCTTCCGTATTTACAGTAAGTAAACAGAGATGACAGGTAGGTAGCTAAGTAGATAACAGGATGGCCACCAGAATTCCTGACTTTGGAGGCAGAAAGAATTTAGGAGAGAGCTGCCACATGTAACATAATACAGTGAAGTTCAGCATCACAGGGGGAGTGCAAGGCAGGCAGCACTGTATTTCAAGAACTGGCACTGTCTAGTGCTTAATGCTTCATGCTAAGTCACCTCTGTCTTGCTTTCTTGTATTTCTTTCCTTGCTTTCTAGAATTAAGGAAAGCTCCTGCCTAACTTGGGTTGCTATGCAGAGATGTGAAGTTTCCTTGACTCTCAATTCTTTTCTGTCAAGTAGGGACTCTTGGGAGCTCTACTAATATGCATATTGATGCACCCTGTAGTTTCAGAGATGAAGAAAGTTGTTGTGTTATTTCCACAACAACAAAGCTGAGAGGATTTTTGAAAGGAGCCCGTTATTTTACCTGGGTACTTTCTCCCAGGTGACAGTAGCATAGAGTCATGGAATTTAAATATGGGGGTGGTCCTGTTTCTTAAAATGTTTTTATGGGGAGCCACATCTCACTCCCAACCTAGAGAAATATTTAAAAACCACTGCTATTATTTGCACTAATTTAGTCAACTATGCCAAAAATATGGAAAAGGCATTATTATGCTCATTCAGAGTATATTTTACTTGTTGTTTAGTAGGCTGGCCTGACATAATATGATTTGTGCTTTGTGGGGTCACGGCAAGCTACTAGCAGGACAATTTGCTGAATCAAGAGGATGATTGTGTCTGGTGCCAGTCAGTCGCAATTAGGACCAGGATCAGGGAGGCCCAGGGCTTGTGCATCGTCTTGGGCAAGCTGCATAGAAATCAGCTCACCTGAAACTAATTGTCACAACAGAGACCTTATGCAAATGAGCCCTGGGGTTAGCGTGGGAAAAGAAAAACTGTCGCAAAGATAGGTGACCTGCTGAGCAGGGGGTCTGTTGCTGGGGAAATCTTTGTTCAATGAGTTTAAAAATGTTTTCATTGTTCAAAAAAAAAAAAAAAAAAAAGTGGCACACACCATCACCAAGAGTGTGGCAAACACTCATCTAAAATTCCAATAAAGTAGAAGCCTGTTTTGGAGCTTGCAGTAAATTGGGAGTCTACACTTTATAAGAGCTATAGCAGGAAAATAATTCCTTTTGCAAAGCCTTGTAAAGCAGAGGTGCTGTGTACAATGGAGTGGCCTACCTTGAAATCTACTCAGAAGGGCAGGCCACTGCTGAGCGCTGGTCAGATTCCCACTACATTTCTACCTGAACTGCAGCAGCCCGCTTCCACCCTGAGGAGGGCTGTGTGCGAACTGGGGAAGGAAACCCCATGTCCTAACTGAACTTTGCTTTTGTGTCAGGTGGAAAAGAAGGACCTTGAGGGTTCTCTGTCTCATCGCCAAATAACCTAGGAAACAATGACAGTTTCTTGAATTGCAGAGTTTTAAATGTTCACAAAATCACATTGAATGCAAGCATTGTGAAATTCTGGCAATGGCTATGCAGCCCGACTGATAATATAGTGTAAGAAATTAGCAGACTGCAAGTAAAAAATATTTTTAAATTCTGATTTACTTCTCTTTTTAAACTGCTGATTAAAAAACTTTTATCAACTGGAAATGTGATTTAATCTTATTATAGCACTCTTGAGATAATCTTCAAACTGCTGAACTTTACAAAAGTAGATGAAGAAAGCTATTCTAAGGTAATAATAGACTTTGACAGACCATTGTAACAACCTTTCCTTTGGATTCTTCGGTTGATTTTTAGCTTTGCAATCTGGTATTCTTTAAGAAGTACAGGTTATCATATTGACACTCCATAGATTTTCACCCAAGAGCGTTACCCATGTCATATTAAATAATATACATATTCACCCAATAGTATAAATATAATATCAAGAAAATGAAGTGGACTATTCAAAACTTTGTAATAGCAAAAAGCCAACATATTTTGATACCAAATGAAAGAAAATTTGAATAAAAAATTTTAGGTAAGAGGAAAAAAGTTGCATTGTATCTATTTTGGATCCAAATGTGATTTTGTTCTGTAAATTGCTAAGTCTAAGAAATAAAGTGTTGTCATTGTTTTTAAAGGGATTCAAATTTGGGCTTGTACCTGGTAAGAAAGCTAGGAATGAATTTAGTAACCACCAAAAAATTCTATAGAAAGTTAGGGTTAAAAGAAGTGAGACAATCACAACTTAAATTAAAAACCAAAAACTCTGTTGTCCCCTCACCACTGTCTGAAATAATTTCCACATACAGAAGACATTTCACAGTGGGTACGAAGTGCTCAGCTTTCACTCATCAAACTTTAATCGGAACTGCATTCTAGTTTTTGAATAAAGAACACTTAAAAAATTTAGATGCAAATTATTTTGCATTATTCATGCTCTAAGTGTCCTTGTAGATTTAAATACTTCTGAGGCCACCTTGATTCAAGTAATTACCTAGGCCCTCACTGCTCTGTCATGAATAAGGTATTTTGTACAAGTAAAGTATGCACCCAATGAGCTTTTAAAGTGGCTTTACACTGAACTTGTGTATTGCTTCTTGTGCATGAGTGAGCCGAACATGCATCACAATCTGTCTCAGGTGGGAAACCCGGGCTCGGGCATCCATGGGTGACGGGATGAAGCCTAGACATTTCCCTCCACACACAGGCTCTTCCTTTTGTTTATTCTTAAGAATCTCAAAGTGATTTTCCTGCCTGATTCTAGTAGCAGTTTTAGAATGGAAAAGGGTAATAGATTCTAGGAAAAGAAACAAGGGGGTAAGAGGACCATGATTCTGCTTAACCCTCCCATCTCCGGGGTTCTTGGAAAATGCCCCTTTGCAGGCCACCTCATCTGCACCATCCAGGCTTGTATGGAAGGTAATATGTCTCCCTGATTTTACGTGGCTCTGTGCATCTGCCTCCCCATCTGTCAGTCTAGCCTCCCTGAGCTCATGCAGCTAAGTACTACTTCCACTCTAGCATTTTCAATGAAATGGCATTGGCTTCAAATTCAAAAACAACTAAGGATGTGCTGCTTACACTAGGAATGAAAGTGACCACAAAGTGTAAATCTGTAAGTTTATACACAAACACACACACAAACACACACACACACTCCAGAGGGTTTGTAAGAGTTAACTGTAACTGGCTGAAGCTTGTAGCTGGCATTTGTTACAAAGTGCCCAAGCCTTTCCTTTCCAACTCCGTGGCTTTGAAGAATTATAGGAATTTTATGATGTGCTATTGGAGTTATACTGGCAGAGATTACAGAAAAGGGGTTAAAGTTGGTTTATGGTAGAAAAAAATTATGCAGAAACCAATAAAAATAAACACACTCAAGTAGACTAAACTTGCTAGGCTTTTAGTTTTAGTTTAACAAAGGAAGTTTAGATGAAAGTAAATGTTGCAGCTTTTAGAAAATTAGTTGACACTCATAGTTGATCATCTTTACTACACAGCGGTATAATTAATATTTAAACATCCTAATAATGCAGCTTGCTTTCCATGCACTTTTCAGCCACACAACAGAATATTTTATCTAGAATTGTGCTAGCATTTTCTTGGGTACTGCCCATTTTCATAGAGTTAAATTTAAAATAGAGTACAGCCTTAGCTGTTATGGCCAGTAAAACATCAATAGGAGAGTGAACAGGTTTCATCAATCTACCAGACAGTTTATTATTAAGACCAATATTTACCAGAGATAATAGAAAATGGATACATTTTGTTTCATTGCCCCTGTGAATGTTTTAAAATGATCCAAGTAGATTAAATCCGAAAGTTGCATTTGGCCACTATCCATACGTCTCTTCCTGTCTAAAACAGAAGAATTCTGACCATGCAGCATGAAATCTATAAGTAGCATATGAAATATAGACACTCCCATACCCATTCATTAGGGTGTTTGATTACCATAGCAAAAGATTTTAGATTAAAAAAAGATACAGAATCACTGAATTTTGGGAACCATTGTCTTAATTGGGACAGTTAAACACTAGGAAACTTAGTAAAACAATAACACCAGTAACATGGAGAGAAATAAGCTAATTGGGAGAAGACTACACTAGTTTATTTTTCTATGAGATCTTTCTTCCTGTTGCCGTCTCCTCAAGGCTGTAGGTGGTAAGGAAAAGTTGTTTCAGGTGCTGCCCTCAGTTTGGTCCCTTTGAAAAGTGCAAGGTGCCCAGTACTCTTAATCTTCTAGTTTGAATGTTGAGAAAGAGCATTCTACTTTTCCGTTAGAACTTCAGTGTCCTTCAAGGGAAGCAGAATTTGCATGCATGTATCTACTGCTCCTCCTTTATAAATGAGTATGTGTGCTGAACTGTAAGTTTGTTTCGAGACTCAGCCCACGTTAACCCCTTGAGGTCCTGCTGGTGGGAATCTTGTTGTTTAGCAAAGTATGAGGTCCCAATGGATCCAGAGCCACACCCACATGGAGGCATCTCACTTCACATCATTCTGGGAGCCTTTGGAGCTGTCATTTGCAAAAATAAAATTGCACAAAGGAGAACTGCAAGATTAGGCAAGCTAGTTTTCAAGAACAAAAGTGATAGAAAAAAATACCTCATACAAAATATGACTACATAGCAGCAGTATGTAAACATGTAAACTAAGGTCCACCCTGAAAGAACCACATAAATGTCATAAAATAGATATCAAGAGATGGTTTACACTGCCTTTATTTTCCTATGTCCAAAGAAAGCCATTTTTACAGACGGTTAGACATGATCATTTTTATTTGTGATACCCAGAAAATGAGCCAACAGTTTGGTATCTTTGTATTTCATTGCTTTTATTTGGAGAAAGGAAATTAAATGAACTCAGTTTACAAATAACAACAGCCCATGGACTATTTAAAACCTGCCGTTGAGGTGATAGAGATAAGTTGAACCCAACTGCTGTCACATGTGTGGGTTTGACAGATAGGTAGATCTAAGAGTGGACAAATTAAAAGCATTTTTCATATGCTAATCTCCACCTGCACTACAATAATTTTTAAAAACCCTACTGGCAGGGTAAATTCAAGAGCTATCAATTCTACATTACTTCTAGGAATTATGACACAAAAAATGAATACTTTTATGAAAAAAGCTTGCTGTAGAATCTTAATTCTAAATGAGTGTTAGGACAACAACAGGCGAGCAATATTGTGGAAACAAAAACTCATGTATGTAGAGATGGCTTTTTAACTCAATTAGTAATTCACTCAATATATAATTGATTTAACATTATATTCAAAGAATTACTTTTTAAGTTGCAAATAGAGATCGAAGTGAAAACAAGAGCCTCTCTTGCCCTTCAGGTGGTAGTTGTATGTGAATTTAGTCTGTGTGAGAGAAGCAGTCAGGGGTGTCAATCAGAACCTACAGATTAACTGTAGCAGTGAAACCTGAGAAGGTTTATAACAAGTAGGTAATAGTTTCAGGCCTCTGTGAGAACTCACAAACTCAATCTTCGTGCTGGGACAAAGCAGGGCAGGACATTTGAGGTAGTAAGTGAGAAAATCTTCTTCTTATTATGACAAAGCTTCTCCAAATATTATTGAAATGCTACTGGGTTATTATTAAATGCTCACCCTTTCTTGAGGTTTTGTATTATTTCACAAAAATCTTTCAGAGTTTCCTTTAATTTTGATAAATATTCAAATTTGTGCATAATTTCTACACTTCAGTTTTGAATGACAGAAAATTCCCCATGCTTATTGAGTTTCCCTTAAAGTAAGAAAGTATTTCTTGAAATAAATAAGAAAATTGCAGTTTTTCCCCAGTGTTGTCCTGATAATAAACACTTACCTTAGATTATAAGGTTAACATTCACTCATGTATTAAAATCAAAGTAGTCCAAGAAAAATCCTTAGCATAAAATAACCATGACCTAAAAGAAATCCAGTTATGGTAATTTAATATAAAGGCCTATCTTTTTCTAATAGAAGTCCATGTGCTCAGGATACTTATGGTTAATGTGCCTATAAACAGGTTAGATCCATCAATTATTTTATAGTAATAGAATAACTTTCAAGCTCTATAAATTAATTTCTAATCCATGATTACAATACTGATATTATTTATAAATATGCTCTTCTGTCCTAGGAGGGAAGGAACAGAGATTAGTTTCTGGTTTCAGGGTCTTCTTCATGTGGGCTGGGAAATGATAACTCCAACATATTTAGGCATTAAATGAAAACCTTTGCTTTGGCTTTATTTACAGAAAACCCTGAACAATGATCATCCTCCTTTTTTCAATGGAAATGGAACCTCTAGTCTGCAGTGGCCCGGGCAGGCTGCTACCATAAAGGACGCAAGTCAGTATCAGTGACATTCTTTGATTGGAGAGCACATTAGGAGGTAGATAACAGCAGCACAGGCGACCCACCTCCTGGCCAGGGAGGACAGTGCCTGGAATGTCTGCAATGTGTTTCTATTCTTGTAGCACCTATGTGTGGCCACCCATCTGGTCTGAATCAATCAGTCTCATCCCAGGACCCTGATCCTCGACCAGCTGAAATAATACCCTCTTCCCCACCCTCTGCCTTCAGGAGGCCGCCGTCCACCACTGCCCGGGCAAGGCCTCTACATGAGGCTCCGTGTTTGTAAACATTGGGCAAGGACAAACCATAGGATAGACCTTTTTTTAAAGTATAGTTGTTTTTTTTTTTTTTTAAGGATAGAAATTTTTAAAAGACATTTTATCAATAAACCATTCTAGAAGCAGTATTTGGAAATTAGATAAGTCATGAGAAGTACTTGACCACCAAAATGATACTACATCGTTCTGTATGTGTGCATCCTTGTTTTCCCTGTTCAGATATGCTCAGGATCAAACTCTGGTCTCTCATACATCAGACAAATGCCCTAACTCTGAGTTACATATGTTCCCAGCTCCTGCAATCTAAAAGCCATTTCTTTGCCTTGAATTTAAGCCACGAATTTATGTGAGATTTTTACCTGAAACATGCAGCCAGGGGATGAGAGAGTGGCACTCACTGACTTAGCCTCATGTATTTCTTATCCACTTTATTCCATTCTGGGATTCATGAACTAACACTGACTTGCCCTCCGCCTCCATCACAGCTGTCTGCTCCTGCTTTTGACCATTTTCCTAGCGTTCTGCACATGTACATCCTTTCACTAATGATCCAGCATGTACGTTACCCCCATCAGATTCTTAGGTGCTTGACAGCCTCTTGCTTGATATTCTTGCTACTATAATACTCTGTGAAGGGTCAAAGCTTTCACCAATTAAACCAGCCATGCTTTTAGGACCACATACCACTCTTCCCACAAGAGACCTCAAAACTTACTGACATTGGCTTTGGTAAATTAAATAACACGACATAAAACTACTTACTTACCCTATCTGCCCAGTTTTCCATTACAGTGGGAAATACCACCCAATGGTGGACCTCCCAGCCAGGAACCCCATAGTTATTTGTATCTCACCACTGTCTTTCTTATTGCCCACATCCAGTCTGTTACCAATTGTTGCAACTTTTCCTTTGCCAACATAGCCTGAAACCATCCCCTTCCTTTTCGTTCTCATAGTTGTGGTGTTAGTCCAGGCTTTGGCCTTGGTCCGTTGGGACTTTGCGGACCTCTTTCCGCTCTTCTGCCACGTGGGAATATCAAAGCCCAGGTTTCTTAGTAATGCCGATGGACTTTTCTTACCCCTGAGTTTGTCCTCCGCTGGTTCATCCATTGTCTTTGTGCTGCCCTGAAACTGTGCCATCTGTTCTCTGCACTGGGTTCTCATGCTCATGTCACATGTCCCACCTTTTCTTCTAATAGGCCCCTGTTTAAATCTTTGTTTTTCTTGTTGGAGGTAACCCTTTGTGTTTATTCTTTTTTCAGTCATTCTCTCATTGCTACAGAAACACTTACTATATGTGTTCCTGATATATATTAAGTGACAGGTCCTGCCTGCTTTTCTTTTCAGAAGTGGAGGACTGACATTAATCTTTTAAGGTGGTTCAGGTCAGCCTTAAACTGACAATGTAGCCCATTCTGGTTTCAGACTCATGGAAATCCTGCTGCCTCAGCCTTCCATTGCTGAGATTACAGGAGCCACACATGGCCACCTCATACTTTCTTTAGCACATACACTCCTTCCTTCCTTCCTTCCTTCCTTCCTTCCTTCCTTCCTTCCTTCCTTCCTTCTGATGTGGCACTGTGTTGTCATGGTAAATGTGTTCAAGTTCACAATGTACAGTTTCATCCCTGTCTACTGTCGACATTGGATAGCTACTTAGCATCTCTGCTGTGCAGTCTCCTCATCTATAAAATGGGTGGTAGTGAATAATGAAGGAGATACTTTATGTCAAACTGCTGGTAAGCACCAGAGTCAGCACCACTAAAGCGTTTGCTGTCGTTATTATCACATCTCCAAGGACAGCTGTCCAAGCGCATCCCCTTCAGTCTTCATCCCAGTCTTCTTCCCGATGTTCATCTCCATCCCGATCTTCTTTGATTTTTGAGTGTGAGATTCAATGGCAAAACTGTTGAGGTTATTTGTTCTGATTCTAACAATAGTGTGTATGTCCTTTAACCATTAAGAAGAAATTTAATTGATCATACTTAGTATCAAACCAGGTAATGGTGATGATCTAAATGATGCTATTTTTAAAATGACAATAATAGCCGGGTACGGTGGCACATGCCTGTAATCCCAGCACTTGGGAGGCTGAGGCAGAAGGATCAGTGCCAGTTCAAGACTAGCCTGGGCTACAAAAGTGAGCTCAAGGCCAGACTGAGCTGCATAGTGAGACCCTCTCTCAAAAAAGACAAACAAAATAATAATAAATAAAAATAAAATGACAATAATGATGAGGAGGGAAACATGGCCACATGCTCCTTTGATTTAATACTTTGCTTTGAGTGTCCAAGAAGCATAGTGAACTCCTCCTAAAATCTGTCCCCCCCTCCACACTACACGGAAGCACACTGTGGGTAAGGCAATATATTGTACGGTATGCATGAGATTTATTCCTCAGAAGACAGATAAATGATGAGAATTTTAAGTGTTCTGCATACTTATTTAGATCTCACATCAGGAGATAAAACAAATGCAAACTCTGACTTGTTAATAATTTACATTTTAGTAGAAAATTCATACATGCTGTTAGAATGTCTCTAAGACACAGTGCAGAAAATGCAAATAACTTATATCCGCTGTGTACTGAAGACAGGAATTGAGAAGAAAACAGTATCAATTTTAAAAAGAAGAAATAAAACAATGAAGGAGTTTCAAGGGAAGACTGACCATATTTGCAGGGCTATAATTAATTATATCAGATGAGCCTTGCGAAGTATTCATGTCTACAGCCTCTCCATTCATCAGGTGTTCCTTGCAGAAAGTCCACTGGGCCCACCTCACCACCCAGGAAGGAGCTTACAAATAGAGGAGTTCTTTTCAGAAAGCCACACCATTATTTTTGTCCATTCCAACGGCTTATACAAAAGTCTCCTGGGGGAAGGAAAAACCAAGTCGCCCCCCTCACGAAATGAGAGAGAGAGAGAGAGAGAGAGAGAGACACTTAGAGAGAGAGAGAGAGAGAGAGACAGAGAGGAGTGTGCATGACAATAACTACCTCTGTCCCTTTGGTTTTCGTTCTTTTCATGTCATGGCACTTTTAGCTGTGCTGCCTGGGTAACTGCTCTGGAAGGTTGGAGTATCTGTGGTGGAAGGCGGATTGTGACTGAGGGCCCTCTGACACCACCTTTTGTTGCATTGAGGTGTTTGATCCTCTTTCCCTTTCTTCTAAAACCAATCCCATCCCTTTAAAAAATGGATAACCAGCACTTCTTTTACTTATTGTCAGCTTTGTGGAAGTTATTGTGGGGGTTTGTAGAAGTTTAACTAGTTAACTCTTTGCCTGCTGACGCCTCTGTTCTCTCGCAGTATTATTCTTTCCAAACAGGAAGAGTTTCAATCATTTAGATCAGGTAACTGCTGCTTCTCTGCAGGTGGAGCACAGGAGAGATTTTGAGGTCCAGAAATAAAAAGCTTGCTTTCAGAATCTTTATATGTAAGAGTGATTCGGGCTTTGAGTTGGGACACATTTTTATTTTTATTTTTGCAATAGAACTGAAACGTGGGATGTATGAGTCTGCCATTTCAAAATAAATATGACAAGATGGACCTGGGCATGTAGCTCCATGGCAGAGTACTTGACTTGTTTGTGCAAGGTCCTGAGTTCAATTCCCAGCACCAAAAAAGGGGGAAAAAAGAAGAAGAGAAAAGAAAAGAAAAGAAAAGAAAAAGAGAAGATATATTGATTTTTGATTCAAGAACAACAGGCTTTAGTAATAAATCAATGCAGAGGATGGCTTCTACCCTGAGCCATGTAACTCAATAATAACAAAGGAAAAGAGGCAAAGAATTAAAAGTCCAAGGGGCCCATGCCATTCTTCCAAGAAAATGCCGACATATTTTCCCCAAAAAGAAGGGGTACAACCCAAGCTATAAAAGAGAAAAGAAGCTTAAGTGGATTATTTGACCAAAAAAGCAACTTATGGCTTCTAGATTATGACCTACATTCTGCACACAATAATGATATTTTACGGTGGTGATAGGGTTAATAACCTAACATCATTCATGTAGTGTTTTTTGAAAATTGAATTTTACTGCTACAAAGTAAATGTAACAGCCCTCTGGAGACAATATTACAGGCACTTTATTGTTTGCTGAGCTGATGTCATCTTTCTACAGACTGACTTTAAAACAAAGGCAGAACATTTATTACAAATATCACTGTGTGAAAGGAAATCTACTGAAATATTGTTTAGAAGGTGAGCTGATAAAAAGTATTAATACTTGGCTTTGATCATCTTACACTGTAAAGTTGGGACTTCAAATGCTTTTCATGTGATCGCTGTTCAAGGCAAACTGTACCCTGGAAATTCCTCCCCAGGTTTCTAACATTGTTTGCCCTCAAGTTGGAATATTTGTTGAAGCTCTGTGCATGTTTTAAATACATTTTTAGTCTTTCTTTTTTCAAACAAAGTTGATGAGGTTGTGAGAGAGATAAGAAACAGCATCTTTCCAAGATGATGCAGGTATTTCAGAAACAAAGTATGGAGGCGAAGCTGTTTGAGTTCTGCCATGAACTTTCCCAATCACCTGTAAGCAGTGCCTGCAAAGCCTTCCATTTAAATGAGCTGCTTGCAGCCTGCCTGCCTGCCAAGGAGGCAGCATTCCACATCACAGGTTGCTTGGAACTTGGAGTTGGGTCTCTGTATCTGATGCACATGTAATACAGCGTGAAGTTGTTTGTGGATCACAGGGGAGCTTCTTAGAGCTTCGTTTTCACACTGTAGCCCTTGAAAATGTATCAAATGAGCAGACACATTTGGCTCTTCCTCACAAGGCACAAGTAATTTGTTTGTAAATCAGTTACCTTTCAAGAAAAGTTAAATTAGGAACTCTCACTTCTTTGATGTTCTCCCACTTAGAAAGTCAAAGAGCAAATTAATGATTATTTTGAAGCAATAATGATAACGAGGAATATATTAATTGGTGAGCTACACTATCTCAAAATAAGATTTCAGGTAAGGTATATAAATTACAGCTCAGAAGACTGAAACAGCCTGATGGTGTTTCTAAGAAAATGATTTACTCTCTGCCTTTGTCTCTGAAGTCTGGTTGGAAGGAAAACACGGGTCAAGGAAATTAGGTTAGAAAAAATAATCTCTGTTCTGGGTTAGATGTAGAACCCTATGAATAGTGTCTCACAGGCAGTCGGCAGGCCCTCGGGAGGTAGGTGCACTGTATTGTCGCAAGTATTTGTGAATGCTCTGTACCAGTGGTACTTTTACCAGCCAGAAATGAATCTGTGTTTATCTTCTAGGTGAGTTGGTGATGTGAGGGCTCTGTCCAGGACAAAGCTTCCCACAGGACAACTGTGATCAAAGCAGGAGCTGAACTGCAACATTTTAAAAACTTACTGCACTCCAAGTGTACTTTTGTATGAGAAAGTCATTTTTTCGTGCTTACATTATTTTTAACATTTTGTTCTAACTCGTTAGCTGCTTCTCGTGTGTTAGGTGCATGCAGTAGCATTCAGTCCCCACAGAGCCTCAGAGCTCAATGTCAGAAACACTTGGCAAAGCTCAGACCTGTCACATTGTAAGTATCCAAAAAATGTTTGTTGAGTGATTGCTAGAATGACTCCAGTGACAGGAGAGGGAATTAATCCACTTAGTGTGTGTTCAAGGAAACGCTAAGAGTCCCATACTTTGAACAGGTTAGTAAAGTTATAAGAAAGGACATACTTGAAGTGACCTTTAAAAGCATAAATAGCTTACATTGCACGAATAGTGAAGGTATGGTCCATAGAGGTGGAAACACCCAAAGAATGTGCCACGATTTTTAGTGCCAGAGCCCCGTGTGAACCCTGTCTTCTTCAAAGCTACTTTCAAGTGTCCTCTTTTCCTCATTCTCTGCTGTACTTTCAGCAATGTGCACACACACACACACACACACACACACACACCACTGTTGGAATTCAAGTACCCACCTTGGCATGGAAGAATCAACACTTTCATTCTTTAAAAAAAAAAAAAAAAAAAAGTCCCATGCCAGTTTATCACATTTATCCCTAAAACTCACTTCTCACTAAGGGAAATCTTTCTTGACCCAACACTATTCTTAAACATACTGACGGACAGGAAAATAAGATCAGGGGATCACTTAATACTTAAACTCCCAACCGTCTTATAAAAAAAAGGTCTTTAGAAACATCAAAATGAAATCATGTTATTAACTTGCTAAAGTTACTTTTATTCTCCAGCTTAGCAAGAAGTCTTATGATTAGGATACTCAAAGCAAGACAGTTTGGGACAGTTCCAACTGTATGAGGCCTGTGTCATTACCTCCATAAATGGCATCAAGCTTCCTTTCTTGCTTTGCTTTCCCTCCCTTTGGGCTTTCCCCTCTCCCTAGGCAGATGTGCCACTTTTCCCATTTGCTAGAGCCCCCTCCCCAAGTCTTCCCAACTACTGCTCTTTGAAGTCTCTATTACCAATACAATCACTTTTGTTTCCCTCCCAGCGCTTCTCTCACTGCTCTGGCATCTTCTCTCCCTAACCCCATTAGTTACATCTGCTACCCTACCATTCAGCCTGTGTTAAACTGTAATGCGCTTGACACAACTTCAGTTTGCCTGCTAAGTATTCAATCAACATGCGTTGCTGTCCTCTGGTTTGGAGGAAAGGGGCAAGAGTGAGTAAGCTGGCTCAAAATTCTCTCCATGACTCATTTCTGCCCAGTTAGACCAACAAAAGTGGGAAATGGACAACTGATGAGAATACAAAGAAATGGATTTTAGTTAAGCATACAAATTGTGCGCACTTGATTCTTGATGCCTGTAGTGGATGGTGCATCTCTCATATGGTGGTCAGATGGAGCAGAGAATGCAAAGATGAGTGAATGAAGGAGGTGTACAGATAATTGCAATATATTTTAGTCAGCTGAGGTTCCATCACTGGAATTTGCACATACATTTTTAAAGGCTTCTGCAAACTACCAAAAGTAATGGTTTGTACACTGATGTGTTTTACTGAGCACTGGGTCCATATCTTTAATCAGATTCTTCAAAGTCTCTATGCCTCCCTCCTCTTGCCTCCCCAGAAAGATCTGAGTCCTCACTGCAAGTGAAGGCACTGGTGCTCCGTGCTTCCTTAGCCCTTCCCACCCAGTGCATTGCAGTATTCCACATGACTTGTGCATTTCAGAAAGAAGAAACACAGGGCTTTAAAGGACAATTTTACCATTTTTAAAAGAAAAATATTTAAGAAAAGAAAAATATTTAAACCACCTACCAGGTTATACAATTCTCTGTTTTATTATTATTTTAGTTTTACTACAATTCAATGACGGACTCCCCTTTTTTTTGAACAATGGGTATAATCACACATCTGAACATAAGAATTAGTTTTATGCAGTTCCATAGAAAACCAAAATCTTAAGGAACACTTTCAAAACAACCAGAGAAAAATAAACCATTCCCTATGTCAGTCTTGTTAGAGAGGGATTAAGAAACTGGCAATTACTTTGGCGACCTTAATTGTTGCATGGCAGGAAAATATGTAATTAGAGCACGTTTCCAGGCCTGCACACCTGCAGCACATCCTACAGTATTTATAATGTCAGCTTTCAGCACCCGGCGGTGCCAGGTTCTAGCACAACCAGTCACAGTGACACTCTGAGAACATTTCGGACTCATGTAATGTGGCTTCTGTGTATGAAAGAAGCAGGCATTTACACTGCCACACAATGGAGCGCATTGCTGCAACACTGGTTTCATTATTTCTGACGCCTACCTTCAGCTCTGCCCTGGTTTACTCCGTTTGAGGTTTTATTGTTACGATATAATAGTCCTGTACATTTTTGAAATTCCCTTATTATTCAGCTTATTAATACAGTACTGGCTTGATTATCAGGCTGCAGTTGTGAAGCAGAAGATTCAGTGCATTAGCTAAGGCAGAAGCTGAGTAAATTCTTGGTATAATGAGAAAATTTGCTGGACTTTTTTTGTATATAGAAAGATGGGCTATGGTAGCTCTCTATATAGTTGTATTTGGAATTCACTCTATATTCTCTATAGGTTGTCAAGAATTTGTTTTTCTCATAGAGAAGGCTTAAAATGTTCTTGCTAATCTGACAGTGTTCCAGGGTCTGGGACGGTTCATTTATATTTCTCATTAGTGTTTTTCTTTTTCTTTTATTGGCCTTCCTGAACAAAAAGAAACAGTTGTTAGCAAAAGTAGTTAGAATGAAGAGATAGTATGTAGGGTTCTTGTTTTTCATAATCTGGCATACTTATAGTTAACAGACTTTTCTCCCCTAAGGGAGATACACTGTATTTTGCTATCTGACATGTTGTCATATATAAAGAAATCAATTGGTAATTAAATGATGCACCTTGTGAAGATGACAAAAGGCATTTGGTTGCGAAAAGAGAACTGGGTTTTGAGGGGTTTGTAATGAAGGCCTAATGACTATTCATAAGAGATTTTCAGTCCGTTGATCCACTTGACTGGAAAGTTCTGCCCTGGAGAGTTAGTGCTGTCAGTTTCTCTCACCTCAGAAAGCCGCCGCAATCGACGGTGTAGAGGATGGGCGAGGAATTATCTAGTTGTTGCTCTAGGCTTGTCTTAGGTCATAGGCAGAGGCACATCTGGCTTCCTGTAGGTGCAACCTCAGGACATAAACTTCGACTAATTTTCAAACTACAAATTTGTACAAGTGGCACTGAATAAGCTACCTTTTATTTATATTTCCTTTCATTTAGAACACATGTAAGTTGGAGGATCAACTGCCTTATTTTTCTTCCCATTTTAAGTATCCTATATTTGCTTGCTAGGCTAGCAGTAATGGTTATGAAGGTTGTCAAGGACCAAGTGATATGAGTCTGCTCCAGCTAAAGTCAGTGATGGTACCTTTGCAGAGAATATGCCATGGTTACCCTGCAGGAAGGTCAACAGAATCAAATGGAGATTTCTCTGCAGCACTTTTAGAAGGGATTTTATGTCCCTACTTGGAAAAAGGTAGTAAGATAGCAAAATTTGTATACATAAGATTAGATAGAAAGCTCCTACCACATAAGGAAGATCTCTAGAATTCCAGAACAATATTGCTCCAGTGTCTTCATAAACAAAGATAATGAAAATTCATGCATTCAAAACAGTTACTATCAACCACAAGTGAGATATAAAGTGTTAGCTTTGGAAGATACAAAGATGAGGGAACCAAAGTCTTGGTCCTCATCGTTTACTAAGAAATTCACATGAAGAAAGAGTTATGGTTGAGTTGTACATAGAGTCTTACAACCCAAGAATGGGCTTTCTAAGAATCATTGGGGTCCACAGATGGTGTAAAATTTCCATCTACATGTTTTTCTTTCCACTGGAAAAGCTATATTAGTAGTGGAGAAATGAGCTAAACAAGTGAGCTGTTCCTATGTCATTCGGATTTTCCTCCAAAATCCAACTGAATAATAATGACCAGGAATTTCTGAATTTCTGTATGTATTCACCCTCAGTAGCTGCTTCTGCTTGTCATCTTATAGAGAAGCTCACCTAATCAAAGGTAAACATGTTTATCACCTCATTAAGACTTGTTTTATGGGCACTTGAAAATGGTGTTTAAATTGGAAATATCTGTCAAAGTACTTGTCTAGAACATCTGCAAGGGAGATATGGAAGCTATAGAGGCCTTAATCTCTGTGTCAAGATAATGGGATATATCAGATATGTTTGAGAAGATATTACAGATTAGTCCTACTTGTGTATCGTGGATTGCTGATGTGTTTGCAGAAACTGTCAAAGAGGACCAAATGAATGGATAATTGCCCCAAAAATATTATGCTTATGAACATACATTGCTTGCTTGCTTGGGTTATAAAGCAAATAAAAAATACATTAGTATTTAAACGCTTTTATAGATGAGCTAATGATTGCTTGTAATATAGTGTCTAGTAAAGAATATTCTATAATACCTGTAATGCTCAGCTATCTTATCTAATTAGTAGACTTTGATTTAAGTGCCTGTAATTATGGATTTGAATAGTTGCCTCTCTAAATAACAAAATGGTAAATTTAAATATATAAAGATGTTGACTTGATTATTTAATATTTTAGCAAAGACAAACCACCTAAATAGAGAGATTAATTCCACATCAGCACAACATTAAAAGCAAGAGAGGATGCCAAGAATCCCATTAATTTGGGTTATAAGTGCCTGAAATTTCCTCAAAACATTTAATACCAAATAATAACAACATGACAATATCAAGCAGTTCTCTGTATGGATAAAGAGGTAAGGTGAACATAATTTGAAACCTCATAGTACCATGCAATAGCATGGGGAACGTTGCATGCCACCAGTTACTAAACAGTGCCACCATTTATAAAGCTACAGAACGCTTGGGCAAGTAAGCATTTTGTATAGATATCAGCTCCATGACCCCTTCCCCCATGGAGCTTCCCCTGAGCATTCCTTTCTTTACTCTGCCGTGAATCTATGGCTTCAGTTAAGACTGCTCCTTGAACCCGTAGCGTATCACCAGTGTGTCATGGCTGTCCTACCATGTGTTTCAGTAAGATAACTCTGCTTCCAGGAAAGTCTGAATAGTACTTAGCTGAATGAATAACTTGAAGTGATCTCTTTTTCCCTATGATTTACTTTGGCTGTTACTTTTTAAATATATGTTATATTCCCCAATTAGATCTCATTGCATCCTTCATGGACTAGTATTTCCACACATTCTAACCTGAACTGTAGCTGAATGGATGTAGCTTTTCTGCTGCTCCCCGATCTCCTTCTAAGGCCTTTGAGTTAGAAACATTCAGTGTCACAGTCAATAATCAGCATTGTAGCCACCATTTGATTTTTCCTTTTAACTTTTGGGAGTTACTTCTGAACATAGTTACAACTGCTCAGAAGGGCTTTTCACAAATTGTTTACCATGGCAGTTGCTACCCTGTTGGGCTTTTCATTCTGAACACATAGACAGCAAGCATTGATGTCAGTATAACAAATAATGTGCACAAAATTTAAAAACACTGAATTTTTCCAAATCCCCATATTATGTTTTCATGCTGGCCTTTTGGAAACTACGCTGATACAATAGTCCTATAAACCATGTCGGCCCTGGTAGGCCCTATTGGAACTAATGGGGCTGATAGTTCTTCAGTTAAAAATTGTACATGAGGGTCACTTTCCCTTAAATTATCTATTGTATGCCAGCTGTTCACAACTGCAGTGCTTCAGTTTTTTGCATTGGTAAAGATGCCTCATTTTCTCATAATATCCATAGTAATTGTTCTTGTAGACCCCGAGACCCTGCTGATGTTAGTAAGACTTCAGTCATGCCTTTGTGGGATTCATGATGTTGTACATTGCATTCCGTTTCTTTTTATTTTACATTTTTGGTTCTGAAAAATGTACAGAGAAGTTCATTTTGCCCATTTTGCACCATAGCGCTTGAGTTATATCATACTTTCTCATTTGCTGCACAACTTTATTCTATTTTTATGCTCCTAAATGATGCAGCTCTAAGTATCCGTGAGTGGCACTTCCGTGCTGTGAGCACTATCAAAGGCGACCTCAGACAGATAAAACTCCTGGGTTTTTTGTTTTACTTGGTTTTTCTGCTGGGTAGGGAAGAAGAGGAGTCATCACCAAGGGCTTTCTTTTGTTTTCCAGGCCTATTAAAACTATAACCAATAGATCCATTAAAAGAAAGGAAAAATTCACCCCCGCCTTGTGTCTGAATGCATGCTCTCTTCTCAAATGTTCCTCATTACCACGGAGCAGTTATCTTTGGACTATAATTAAAATGAGGCTCTTTTTCCTCTCATGCTTTTTGTTGTTTTCAGGACGTCCCCAGTGAAGTATTTCCCCCAAAGTTACTAGGCCCTTTCACCAGCAAGTGGCTGAGACTCAATACACCCAGCCCCGCCCTCACCCGTGCAGGGTCATAACGGATGGCAAGGAGTGGATGTGGTGCAAAGGTTACACATTCAGCAGTGTTTTCTGCCTTGTGGGTAAAATGGGGAGGTGGGGTGGGAGGATTTCCTTTAATTATGAAATAAGTGTGATGTTAGTAGTTATTTCTGTAAGCTGGTGAAAATACTGCATATTTCGGGACTAATTTTTAGCATATGGTACAGTCTATGTAGTAAAGTGGTGACCTGTGCTTTCTGAATCTCTTGGCTTCTGAGGAGCACACAGATTAGAACTAGTTGCTGTAGAAACCTGGTCATCCAGATGCTCCTTGAGAATGTACTATCATTTTCTAAACCTTGGTAGATAAGCCACAGGCTGCAGCTCTCCGACAAGGTCACCTATCGGTGGAAGTGATGTCGCTTTCCCTTTCCTATTGTGATATCCTCAGGAGTCTAGGGGCATTAATATGCAACAGTTCTGTTTTTCTTTCAGAAGGACCTGTAAACTCTTTAAACAGAGGCACACAGTTTGCAATTGTTGCGCTACTGAGTGGGTGTATAGAAGCTAGGACTGCAGCCTTGTCCAGTTGCAGATAGAATAAAACTGACAATGATGCAATAGGCCTGGCATGTAGACAACTCTCTGTGGGATGGATGAATGGTGTGGCTCTCGCGGTCCCTCCGGTGGTGGTAGGCCCTGTAATAGCTAGCGTAGGACGGGTGGGTGAAAATTGATATGCGCTATTACTACATGTATAAAACTTAACACTGGGGCCATTGCACAGGTGGGGTTCCTGTTTATTGATTTTTATGACTTTGTTAGAACATATGCTTAATGCTTTTCTACTCTAGGAGCCCAGGGAGGGCTCACCTTAGGTAATAAACCTTTCTGTACTGTGAAGTTGCTCGTAGTTTACAGGGGAACTCACATTATCCAGTGTGAAGCCCAGCATCTCCCTTCTTCTTGGTTTTAGAAGTGCTATAAAACAAGCAAAGAGAATAACTATAGCACATTGAATTAAAAAAAAAAAAACCTGTCCACTCCTGCAATGAAAATGGCCCCTAATTCTAATTACTCATATTTCCAAGAAAAATTAGTCACACTAACTTACGTTATGTGTTGCCTCAGAGGTTGAAAGCAAATTAGGTTTCCAATAAGACAGTACATCAAACAAAGTAGCATGTTCTTGATGCCGAAGACTTTTTTTTAGAATTATGGTTGGACATTTTTGGCAGGCAGATTGTCTTTTGCTCTATCAAAATGACAGTTTCTTTTGTAACTGCAACATTCATAATTAGAAGGAGAGAAGCAATCTGCCCAATTTAATATACTAAAAGAAGTTTAGAGTCTCTGCTAGTAATTTCATTATTTTAAAATTTGAATTAATTGACTTAAAATAATACAGTTCAGAAGTATAACCAGCAGGATTACAGACAGGTTCATTTTCCTTAAAAGAAGGTTTCATTTTCTTTAAATCACAGTGTTTAAGTAGTACACTTCAGATTAGATTAAAGTTTTCTTTTTCTGCCAGGTGCCCTGCTCTAAGATTCAGAGCAAGAACGTGAATATTCATCCTTGCAACAGAGCTGAGAGAAGTTGGAGGGTAAACCCTGAGAACAAGGTTGCTTTAAACAAAAAAAGGTCTCCAAGTTTCCCATGCTAGGAGGCTGGCTGGGCTTAATTAAAGTAAATGGATTAGCAAAAAAAAAATCCAACATCTACTCCACTCGAGTCTTCCTAGGCTCCTCCATTCCCATTCTTGGTGCTCACGTATCTAGAGATACCGGGAGCACCTCCTCCCCGCTTCACAGCACTGAGGAGTCCATGGTTTAATGTCATGCTTCCTCGTCGCCTTCTCCAGGCTACATTGCTTAGCTAGCCCTCACCTGTCCCACCACATCAGAAGCAGGAGCCAGCATTGCATTCCGAGTAAAGTCAACATAACGCAGCCGCCTCGCTCAGGATGTGACAGATGGGTTTCAGCACCCCTGTTTATGCACCCCTCCTTGTGGTAAGCCTTTCCTGTTGGCTCAGAGGGTAACCTTTCTTTTCCTTTTCTCTAGGACCTCTCTTTTCAAGGTCCAGTGCATTGCCTGCCTCTGAAGCACAAGGGCAGGAGTTTAGAAATATTAAAATTCATGAATATTGAAGATCCATGTTCTTCTTCATAGGGAGATGAATTCTGCACTGAAAGAATCTGTGCAGAGCAAGGTTTCTTTTGACATAATTTTTATCATTCTCGACTCGAAAGGAAAACAACTTCTTTGGGAATGCTGGAATTCCAATTCAAACCAGGGTCAACTTGAGACAGGGCCTTGTTACATTGCCTGGCTGGCCTTGAACATGGGATCCTTCTGCCTCAGCCTCCTAAGTAGCTATGATTATAAGCATGCACCACTGCATCCAGAAAAAAAAAAAAAAAAA
>PVJA010009855.1:0-59284 GCA_004027025.1 Myocastor coypus
AAAAAAAAAAAAAAAAAAAAAAAAAAAAAAAAAAGAAGTGATTCGAACCTGTACATGACATACTTTAATTACTCTTTTTTCCAATTCCCTCTATTTTTTTTTACTAATAGCAAACAACATTAATTTTATTTACATTTATTTTATAATTAATTTATTCCCGTGCCATAAGTTTTTGTTTCTTCAGTTTCTTCTGGGATATCTTTTTCTTCTGTGCAACCTCCTCCTCTGGCTTAGGAACAATTTGTTCCTTTTCAGTAAGGATCATCTCAATATGGCAAGGGGAGCTCATGTATGGGTTAATCTGACCATGAGCTCTGTAAGTACGGTGGCGCATCTTGGGTGCTTTGTTCACCTGGATATGTTCAATAACCAGAGAATCTACATCTAAACCCTTAAGTTCAGCATTACTCTGTACATTTTTAAGCATGTGCAGCAAAAATTCAGCATTCCTTTTGGGCCACTGACCCTGTGTCTAGCCCCACTGTTTGGCCTGGGCACACCTACCAACTCCACCATTGTAATGTCGGAATGGCACACACTGCTTTAATGTGACATCCTTCAGATACTTGGTGGCCTTTCGGATATGCATACCCTTGATGGCCTGGGCAGTTTCATGTGTATTCTTAAAATGAACGCGAAGATTTGAGCCTCTTGATTTGCATGATTTTGTGGGGTATTCTGTGTCCAGAGAGTAGCGAACCATTTTCACAGGACACCACAGGCCACTTACAGGAAGAGCCAATTCCCTCTATTCACAAGTCTTCTTCCCCTCCCTACTTACAAAGTTTGCTCCCATTTTATCCTTTTTAAATCTTTTGTTCCTTTTTCATCTTTCTTTCTTTCTTTCTTTCTTTCTTTCTTTCTTTCTTTCTTTCTTTCTTTCTTTCTTTCTTTCTGCCTTTGCCTGCCCTATCCTCCAAAAATTTTTATACAAAGTGATAAAATTAAATACCGGATCACAATTTTTCTCTTTTTATAAAAAATGAAATAGTCCTTGCATTTGCCAGGCAAGCACTTATTGCACTGAGCTTTCTCCCCAGTCCCCATAATTTCACTTATGAACTTGAAATTGTTTTTCAGTTTCATTTAAGTTTCTCAATCCAAAATTTGAATATTAACATGACATCTTTGGATGAGATTAAACAGTTGAAGCTAATAATTATTGGCAGCTTATCATACTTAAGATTTGTTATAAATATTTTTATTTTGTTTATTGTTTACTCGTCATATAGTATTTTTTACTTTTAAGAGAAACCATACAATATTTAAGTTTGTGTGTCTGATTTACCTGATTTACAAATGTGGTCTCAATGTAGGTCTATTTTCCCACAAATAATTCAAATTTATCATTCTTTAGGGCACAGTAGTACTCTACTGTGTATAAGCATCATATTCCCCTTATCCATTTATCTCTGCAATGACATATAGGCTATGTCCAAGTATTAGCATTTGCTAATTGTGCTGCTATAAACTTGAATGCGCATATATCATTGTAATATTATGTCTTTAACTTCTTGGGAACAAAGCTAGGAAGTAAACAGCTAAGTCAAATGGAATGTCTAGTTTTAGTTTATTGAAAAATTTCACTATGTATGTCAATAGTATTTTCATTAACATTTCTCCAATAATAGAGATGGATTTCTTTATCCCTGCAGGCACACAAGCTTTTGCTGCTATTGTTTCTAGATTCTAGCCACTCTTTCAAGAGTAAGTAGGAATCTCTGTGACATGTTACTTTGTATTTCTGTAATGGAAAGAGATGTTGAACAATTTTTCCATTTATTTATTTATTTATTTATTTATTTATTTATGCAGTATCAGGGATTGAACTCAGGACTTCACACTTGTCAGGAAGGCACTAACATCATTGAGTCACATCTCCAGTCCTCTTTCTCTGTATTCACTGGCCACTGGTATTTCCTCTACTGCACAATATCAGTATAATTTATTTGTCCATTTGCGTTATGGGCTTTTATTTGGGAGGTATTTTTTTTAAGTTTGTTGTGTTTTTTAGATATGAATATGAGGAACACTTTGTGAAATGGTTTCCCATTTTTTAGGTTGTCTCTTTGTTCTGTTCATTGTTTCCTTTGGTATGTACAGATTTTTTTTAAAAAAAATCTTTTTGGTTGAGCTGGGCGTGGTGGCTCATGCCTGTAATCCTAGCACTCAGGAGGCTGAGGCAGGAGGATTGGCACAAGTTCGAGACCAGCCTGGGCTACAAAAGTGAGCTCAAGGCCAGTCTCAACTGCATAGCAAGACCTGTCTCAAAAAAAGACAAAAAAAAAATCTTTTGGTTGTTATAGGGTCTCACTATATAACTTGGAATGGTAGTGATCCTCATGTTTTTCAACCTCCCCAGCACTGGGATTACAATCATGTGCCACTATGCACAGACTCTGTGGCCAGTTCAGCAGGCCCTGGGAGTGCAACTGGCATGGCAAGTGGTAGTGGGGATCAAACCGTGTACTTGTCCCAGCTTTCCTAAGCAGCCACTTTAGTCCAATGAACTATTTCACTCGTTGCATGGAAGTATGTTTTATTTTTTAATTTGATATGGTACTATTTGTTGATACTTGGTGGTATTTCTTGTACCTTTGGAATTCCATTTGGAACAGATTTGCTTATGCCTATGTCTTTAAGAATTCTACCTATTTTATCATGCAACAGATTTAGCATTTCCATCCTAATAATTAATGTCTTTTTAAATTAGTGTGTAGTATAACATTTATTAAAAGGGTACTATTTCTTAATAGAAACAGCAAACAACAAAAGAATTAAAGTGCAAGTTATGCACTGTGTCAACTAAAACTCAAACGTATTTTGGCCCTAGTCCTTCAATGTCAGTGAGGACTTAGGATTTAAGAGACCCTGTGCTGTAACATCCTATAACTCAGTGGTGTCCCAAATTTTCTGTGCAAGGAGATTATGGGGCTATAGAGGAAAATGATTGAAGATGCATAGTGTGCCTAAGCAGAGTCACCTAGAAAAAAATGTTTCAGGCTTTCAAAGAGAACAAACTGGTCAAGCAATGGCAATGACTCGTCCAGATAGCTGACACTAACAGCATTTCTACAAAGCACTGTACATGGTTTTGAAGCAAATCCTGAGGGGATTTGACTGAGCTTTGGTGATACAAAAGTTCCATGTTTTGTTATACAGGTCTTGCTTTAACTTGCCCTTTACCACATAGCAGAAAATGTTAACCATAAGGCATAAAATGTAAACCTATATTGGTATGCTGAGCTGTAAAAGGCTTACATCAACATGTTTCAACATTGCCAGTTTTGCCAATAACCCTCTGTGATTATGGAACATTAGACTATGTATACAACTACTTTCTCTTAGTTCAATGAGAAGAGATTTTTTTGTGTGCTAATAATGATTAGGAAAATTATCATGTTTACACACTGTGCTGCATATAAATACTACAAGGACAACAATATGCACTGTGACAATTATTAGGAATGTACTATTGTGTTTTGAAATTGTCACATTGTTATTTTTATTAAAAGTAATATAAAGAAATAAATAAAACAATAAAAATTTGTAAAGATTTTGATGATGAATTATTTGCGATTTTTTTTCTTAATTAAGAAGCTGGGTGTGGAGGCGCACGCCTGTAATCCCAGCACTTGGGAGGCTGAGGCAGGAGGATCGATGTGAGTTCAAGACCAGCCTGGGCTACAAAAGTGAGTTCAAAGCCAGCCTGAACTGCATAGTGAAACCCTCTCTCAAAAAGACAAAAAAAAAAAGTCTTTCTGAATTAATTCTCTAGTGTAAATGTCTGATATTTAATCATGCATGATTTAAGACATTTTATTTAAGTTTGATAGTTCATATGTACCTAGAAATCTATAGTTGTCTATCTTTTTAGAGTGCAGGTCTCATAAACAGTACTAATCATCAAAATTTCAGCAGAGTTAATTACATTTTTGACTTTTTCATTTCTAATTTTATTCATTTCTGTTCTTCCTATGTTTCTTTCTCTCTTTCTGTCTCTGTCTCTCTGTGTCTCTGTCTCTGTTTCTCTCTCTCTCTCTCTCTCTCTCTCTCTCTCTATGTCTCTCTCCCTCTCTCTGGTACATTGCTAGAAATTTTTCTTCTCATTTTATTACTTCAAAGAAACAGCTTTTCAAATTTGTGAATTGTTTTACTTTTTATATTCTTATCTGTATAATTTCCTTCCTTATAATAGCTTTGGACTGTTTTTGTTTTTCTAGGACATTGAGGTATGTCATTAGGTTATTTATTTTTATTTATTCTGCTTTTTTCTGATATTCATAGTGAAACATTAAACTTAGCATTCAGGACTGCTTTATGTTCTTGCATGCTGAAATGGTAATAGGTCACTGGCAAGATAGCTCAGCGATCTAGAATGCCTGCTTAGGCAAGCTTAGGCAACTGCGGGGACTCTGGGTTGGTATCTGGTACCACATGCTGTGCCAGTCCCACTTCCAGGGCTGGCTGAGCTGGCTATAATATAAAAAAAAGAAAGAAAAAGAAAAAAATGATAATATGAATGGCTTATAGGAAATGTCTAATTTCTTCTTTGATTTTTTTCTGTGATACATTTTTTATTCAAGAGAAATTGTTTTATTTTCATGTTGCAAAATTTTTGCAATTTTGTTTACTACCAATTTCTGTTTTCATTTCATTATAATGTGATAGTATGTATGGAATAATTTACATTTGTACTGTACACACAGTGGGTCTGATTGATTTCACTTATAAGTATAGACTCTAGTTGTAAACATTTACCTATAAAAGGCTCAAGCTTATGGTTACTTATAGATGATTAATATTCCATTGTATAAAAACACATCTTTTTATCTATTCCTGAGGTGCTGGTCATTTCAATTGTTTCCAAGGTTTTGCTATGACAAATTGTGCTGACATAAACATGGGTGCACATGTATCACTGCAGTACAATATTTTTTTTAGATCTTTTGAAAAATGAACAGAAGGGGAATAGCTGGTTAGAATGGGACTTCTAATCCTAGATTGTTGACGAGTCTCCACAATGATTTTCATACTGGTTGCACCAGTCTACAATATCTTTAACACCTAAAATAGTAAATAATATACATTTTCCTGCATTAACATGAACTTCCTATATAGATTAGCAGTTGGTCCATTTTACAGAAAGTGCCATCCGCTGCTGAACAGAATATGCATCCTACTGGTGTTGGATAAAGCATTCCTTAGATATCTATTAAGTTCATATTTTTTGAAATTATTGAGTTCATCCATCATAAATATTTCGTTGTTTACTGGGTTGTTTCATGTCCATCAATGTATGTTTAATAAACTTTAGCATGTCATTGTTAAGTGCATAATGTTTAAAACAGTTATCTCTTCTCGGTGAATCATTCCCTTAATTAGCCTATAGTCAATTTCATGTCTTCTGATCAATTTTGGCTTGAAGTCCACTATGTCTGAAAATAGGTTTTCTGTTTGTTTTCAGCTTTCCATTGCATGGAATGTTCTTCTCCTATGCTAGTTTTTTTTTTTTTTTTCTAAATTCTATTTTCAGGCTCTCTTTTCAGATTAAATACATTTCCTGTATTCTGCATATAGTTGTGTTTGTTTCTTTGACCTATTCTGCAAATCTATGTCTATTGATTGGGAAATTAAGACCATTACAAGTTACTACTGAAAGGCACTGACTTATTTCTCTCATTGCATTATTTTCCTGTTTCTGATTTCCATTTTTTTCTGCTTAATTGTTTACTCTGGTTGGCACTTTCATTCTGTCAGACTTTGCTGAAATTTTCTGCAAAATGTCCAGTTGAATGATACACTGGAGCAAATTTTGTGCTGCTAATTTTGTGATCATAAATTTCTTGAAGTATTCTTTGTTATTTCTCCATCAATTTAAAAAGATTTCTTTGTAGTATGTGTTATTATTGGTGTGAGTTATTTTCTTGTTGGGATTAAAATATTCACTCTAGTCTTTCCTGCCATAATGAATTAAAAGGTTTGTTTTAAGAAATCTGTTACAATTTTAATAGGTTTTCATTTATAAGTACATTGTTCTATCAGCTTTTAAGAATCTATTCCTATGCTGAACTTTAATAAGTTTGACTATATGATGTGACATGGAAAGGTTTTCTTTTGATTGCCACTATTTGAGGTTTCTATATGCATCACTTAACTACACGTTTAATTTTGTCCCTATATTTGGGAATCTTTTTACTATGTTTATAAAACAGTTTTGGTAGCAATCTCTTTTTCACTTTGGAAAAGTAATACTCAGGGATGTGAGGTGAAGTTGATTTCTAATTTTTCTAAGTGCCACATTTAAATAACCAGGCCTTTCTTGTAATGACACCTGATTAGGTAGTCCCTGGTGATATGCTTGAATCTATCTTCAGCTTTTACTTGCCCAATGAAAAGAGTTACCTTAGAGCAAAATGCTGCATGACTTTTGCAGTTCAAAACTCTTACAGGTTCTGTTAGAATTTCTCCTTGATCTCCCAGCTCTGTGCATTTACCTTGTTTTTAGAGAGCCAGGTATCTCTCTATAATTGCTGAGCCATAAGCCAAGAAGAGACAAAGGATTGTATCATTCCTTTGTCTGAATTGAGGATCAGTTTTCCAACATCTTTATACCTTCTAATTTTTCCTGAATGTTCTTTCCTACTTCCAGTGATTTCATCCTGTTTTTTTTTTTTTCATCAAGTTTTGAGTTTCCAGTGTCTAGATTACAGAACCCCGAGAATCTGAATTTTGCTACAAATTCTTGCCAGCTATTTTTCTTGTCCTTCTTTACTTATTTTAAATGAAAATTGCATTGGTAGGACTTCCCAACTCTCACCTCCACGTTTTATGCAATACTTTTTTTTTTTTTTTTTTTTGTCTTTTTGAGACAGGGTCTCGCTATGCAGTTGAGGCTGGCCTTGAGCTCACTTTTGTTTCCCAGGCTGGCCTCGAACTCACACCTATCCTCCTGCCTCAGCCTCCCAAATGCTGGGATTATAGGCGTGCGCCACCACGCCCGGCTTTATGCAAGTCTTGAAATTGAATGGAAGGCATCAATCTCCCCAAGTCAATGTATGTTTTTCTCTGCAATTGGACAGTGTCACTTAGACTTTTAGTAAATATTGACTGTTTTATTCTATCCCGAAATGAAATATACATAAGAATATTTGTACATAATAGTACCAAGTGATCCTTTCTGTAGAGCCCCTATCCTTCAGATGATTTGCACATCTCTACCCCACATGATACCAAACTTGTTCCTTGTATATTTAAATGTTTGAGCTATTTGACTTATGGAACTTCTAACATGATGGATGAATACAAGAAGCTTGACAGTTTCAACAAATCTAATGTGGAAGAAAATTGGATGGTGATGTTTCAGCAGTGATTAATGAATAAAATAACTATAAACCATTATCATGCTATAATTCAGAATTTTCACCTTCCACTTATGTCTAGCAATAACGTTTGACAACCTTTTCTCTTTGTAAAATTTGACCTAACATGTACAGCCTTTATAATGGGACTGATAAAATAAATTTCAGCTACACCAGAGTACCAAACAATAAAAGCCCTCCCAGTCTAACAATAAACATGAAGTGAAAATAATTTAAGTAGCAAAGGCTATGTGCTCTAAAAATGTATAAAACTTCCTTTCTATTGTAGGAGACTAACGATAATACGCTCTCTCGATATGACATAAACACAACTTATATTTCAATGTGATTAGAAAAAAGCTGCTTCTTTGTGAAATGGGTTTCTGCTTCTATTCTTAATCTAGCTACAAAACTTAAACATGGCTCTCTTCCAAGTTGTGTTGTGTTTGGGGGTTTTGTAAGCAGCTGTGCATATTTGTGCATTTTGAAAGTCAGGATTTATATATGTAATTTTTCAACTGAGGGGAAAAGTTAAAAATATCTGTAATGAATCACATAGAAAGCTACTGAAAAAGTATAGCACCAAAGAAGTTTTCTTTTTTTCTTTCCTTTGTCAGCCTACGTATTTACAAGATTTATAATGGAACAGATACAGTCATCTTTTGGAATAAGGCTTACTTTTCTACAAACCAGGAGCATTAATTTCAATGGAGTAATTCATAAAAGCAAATTGATTTTTAAAAATTTTTCAATGTTGAAAAGAAGTAGATTTGACTAGTTTTTTTTTTTTTTTTGTTTTTTTTTTTAAATCAACCCCTTTGTTCCAGAACACTTGCACCTCTATCTAACTCCAATTTCTCCAAGTCCATATCAAAGCCCTGGATACAGCGAATTTTTCCAAAATATAGAAAGTTAAAAAGGTAGAACTGTTAGCCCAGAAGAACCCCTCAGCATCATCCATATTTTTTAATAAACATCAGAATAATCCTCTTTCTTGGAGAGAGTTAAATGTATACATTTGATAATATATTTATATTGTTATAAGCACTACTATTAAATGTCATTCTTTTCCAACATTTCCAAAGCTGAGATTTAAAAAGTTAGCATTACGAGGCCTCTCTTTCACTTTTCCTTCTGAGTCTTCACATCTTTCCTCTTTATCTGTCTGCTGTTCAATCTCTGACTGCCAAATAACACTCGCTTTTTATTTCCTCATACACGGTTTTAATTTTACTTCTGGTCTCATACCTAGAATTTTTTAAAGCATAAAACATCTCTTAGAATCCACAATAAATTTTTCACACTTAGTCCTTTGTTACTTGGAAAAAGACTAAGAAAGTTTGACTTAGTGGTATGTGCACATTTAGCGCAGTAGGTTTCGCTCAATAAAGCTGTTCATATCCTGAAGTCTGACTGTACTAATTCAATGCTCTCAGCATCCTGAACTTGAGACACAGCAGTAGCTTTGAGGATTTCTCACCTTTCTCCTTCTAAGAATGATTTTGCTAGTCTCAGAAAGCAGGTGTTTTTCTCCTCATTTGATATCTGCCCTGGAAATCTGGCGTAGGGCCATAGATTGTACTTACTAAACATTAGCTTTGCTGAGACAGCAGACCCACAAAATAGTTTTAGCTACTACTACTGCTAAAAGTGGCAGTCTTCTGAGGATTATATTTAATGCTTATGAATATGCTCTCCTAAAGGTTGTGTAACATATATTCAAAGCAAATGATGTTGTCATAGTCTAATTTTTCAGACCAAAATAAAAATAAATCTAGACATAAAAACCACGCATTTGTCCAAGATATGGAAATGACACTGAATGATGGTAACATTTCCATGAGGGACAAAAACATGACATAACATAAACTATAATGGAATAGAAAAAGTAAATAAATTAGAATAAAATAAATCACTATTGAGAATAGAAGTATATATTTTTATTGAGCTTGTTAGACCTAGTTTTTAGTGTGATTTGTACATATAATTTCTTTATTATATTTAGTATTACTTTGCATTATAAGCGAGACAAAACCAAAATATGTAGGGTTAAGAACGGATATCTTCTGAAAATACACAAAGTCAATGAACATGTATACATAGAAGCAACTCTTTTACATATATTAACTCAGAAGTTTACAAAAAGTCATTTTTCTTTTATTTTCAACAACCAATGTGGTTCGCAGTCCAGCATTAAGATACTGATATGTTCAGTATCTTAAAGTTTTACATTCAAATATTGTCAAGCCAGTTTTCCTTGAAAATAATTCAAAACTTAAAACTCAATTATTCTGTGAAATTTTGCCAGTAACTTCTGCTCTCATTTCATAAAACCAGGATAATCCTTAGCTTTATTTCAGTGCACAGCTGGAATTAGGTTATTTTAATCTCTATGCAAACACATAACTTCCAAAAGAGATCCTGCCAATTATCAAATGCAGAAATTATATTCTCATTCAGTATTTCTTTCAAAATGTATTTGTTGAACTAAATTTGTCTACTGGATAGAGTTTCTTATGGTTCTCAACATGTTCTGAATTTACTTAGGAATGTTAATAAATAATTTTCGGGCCCAAACTAAAGTTCAAGATCACTGGGTTGCAATTCAATTGCATTATTTTAGACAAATCACGTTACATCCTCTATGATCTAGTATTTTTTCTTTAAAATGAGGGTATTTTACTGGATGACATCAGGAGTCTCCTCTAGGTCTAAAATGCAGGATTTTAAACTTTTTGTTTCCAGAAGCTTTTAATTTGGTATGTTTTATCTGTCATACAAGCACAAAAATTCCATCAAAACTGTTAGTTACACACATGTCATATCAGTTAACTTGAAAAAGAAAATATTTATAATGTATCCTTTTATACACTGTTTTTTGTAATGGGCACTGACTTGCATTTACATTTTTTTCTGAAATTTTTGCTAATTTTACATTGATTGGATTCTTTCCCATCAATTTTCCAGACTCCTTAAACTAGCATGTTTAGCTAATAACATCAATGAACTGTACCCTGTGGAAATTTATTCATTCATTAAACCATAGATCTACTAATTGTTTAATGAGCATCTATGATCTGTCAACCAGTGATTAAAGCATGAAAGGCAAAAGCTAAATGTGATTATGATTATTGACATCATCGAGCTCATAGTCAAATGCAGGAGATAGAAAATAAGTGAAAAATAAATACTAAAAACCTTGAAGAGCTGCACAGAAACCAATTTTTGTTAAACAGAGTAACAATGACATATGGGGGGTGCAAAAAAGTGTTAAGCAAAAGCTTCTCTAAAGCTTTATGTGAGATCTCAACCTAAAAAGGAAGCAAACAATATATAAAGAAATGTGAAGGCTATGAGAGCTTTGGGAGGATAGCAAGTGAATACTTTCTGAAGTAGGAGAGAACTAACAATGTAGAAATGTGGTTCTAGAGTGCAGGATATGAACTTGCAGAAATATGCAGCAGTTTACATTGATTAAGACCTTGCTAGAATCAGAAAGGCCTTCTGAGTAGTTCAAGCAGATTGTTTTCATTGACCTTTGTAGAAAGATGCCGAATTGAGTAATATCAGGATTGTATCAGTTTTACACATAAGAAAAGAGACATGCAAAGGGTGTGAACAACACACTCAAGTTACACACTAGATAACAAATAATTCTGAAAATTTTATCTATGGAATCTGATTATAGAACACAGACTCTAAACAAAATAGTGTGGCCTTTTAGGTAACAATCAACTGGCACAGTGCATTCTAGGGCATAATAAAGGCTTGAGGTATGTAAATATGAAAACTAAGCATGTGTAATGCTATAATCTAAATTCACTTTTAAGAAGACATTTTCAGTTGGTATATAGAAAACAAAGAACTTTGCATTGAGTGATGCCCGCCTGTAATCTCAGCACTCAGGAGGCTGAGGTAACAAAATTGGTATAAGTTTGAGACCTGTCTGGGCTACAAAAGTGGGCTCAAGGCCAGCCTGGACTGTATAGTGAGACCCTGTCTGAGAAAGACAAATAAAAAAAAATAAAAGGAAGGAAGTAAAAATAAAGGGACTAAGAGTCTAAAATTGCACAAGTCATTCTTTTGATATTTGAAATTTTTGATATGACAACAATTCACTGAATGAAGAATATAATGGCAAAGCTTAATGTTTCTATGAACAAACAGGAGTTGATGTATAAAGGCATGAAAAGTAGCAGGATATAGTAGAAGGAAACCACAAGCCTCTATATTTAATGATGATGCCAGAAATGTGCTCTTCCTTAGCTTCTTGCTCCTCATATTTTAGTAGATTCTTTTACTTATTAGAAAAAAACATCGGTACTGTGGAAAAGCAGGTTAAAAGGGACATAGAAAATGGAATTTTCATTTATCTGGGGAGATAGCTCAGTTGCATAAGTGCTTGCCTGGCACACACAAGGGCCTTAGTTCAATCTCTGGTGGCACAAAAAAAGAGAAAAAAAGGAAAGATATTATGAGTTTCTGGATAGGACAAATTAATCCTAATTTAACAATTAGGATTGTTAAAATGGCATTCTATCAAAACTCATACAAAAGATTTATTGCAATCTCAATAAAAAACGCATACAACATTCCTCACAGAGCTGGAGAAAACAATTCTAAAATGCATATGAAACCAGAAATATACAGAAGAGCAAAAGCAATCCTGAGTAACAAAAGCAAAATAAGAGGCATCTCAACGTGATCATAAGTAGTACTACAAGGTTACAGTGATAAAATTGGTATGGTACTGGCACAAATAAACATGTAGGCAGAAACTTACTTGGACATATTCAGCTATTTAATCTTTGACAAAGAGAACAAGAACATACAGTGGAGGAAAATTAAACTCTTTAAAAATGGTACTGGGAAATCTGAGTATGCGTATGCAGAAAATTGAAGGAGAACATATATCTCTCAGAGGCGTTAAACTTTAGTGAAACGGGACAAAACAGCTAAGTATGAAGAAACAGCTACCTACTGGAGAGAGAAAATAGGTGAAATTCTTCAAATCATGTTTGTAGGTAAGGACTTTGTGAGCACAACTACAATTACACAAGAAATGATAGTAAGAATCGATTATATCAATTTTTTATTTAAAAAAAAAACCGTGCAGAGCAAATGAAATCCTCAACAGAGTGAAGAAATAATTTAGCCAATGTTAGATTTTGCAAACCATTACTTGGAAAGTACAGAAATATGTAGAATATATGAAGAACTCACAAAGTTTAGGCCCATCACCAAAATGGGCAACTGAAATGAGTGCACACTTTTTAAAATACAAATGCCCAGTAAAGATATGAGAACCGTTCAACATATCTGGACATTAAAGATATGCAAATTAAAACAACAATATGGTTTCATCTTCTGCCAGAAGCTATGGCAATCATCAAGAAGTCAAGTAATAACAAACATTGGTGTGGCCATGTTGAAAAGCAACTGTTCTTCATTTATACATGCCATGGGAAAGTCATTTATTACAACCATTATGGAAACCAATATTCATATTCTTCCCAAAACTAAAACTAGAAATTTTATTTCATCCAGAAATTCTGTACCTTACCATCTTCCCAAAAGAGTTAATGACCTACTATTACAGTGCAAAATGTATATCTATATTTATAGCAGCATAATTAGAAGTTGCTAAATACTTATGTGGCCTATATGTTCAACAGATGAATGTTCAAAGAATGTATAGTATTTATATATAATGAGGTAGGACTTTATCAAAAAAGTGATAAAGTAGTCATTTGTAGTAAAATAGAAGCACCTGTTAAAAGTTAAAGTTAAAACATAACTTTAAATGAAATAAATCAGAAACACAAACCACAGTAAGACATCATTTTTCTCATTTAAGCAATATTTACAGATAAAAGATTGGTAGAAGAAAACGAAGACCTTTTGTGTATAGGAAGGGAGTCACATGTCTGGGAGTGTTCTGTGAGGGCAAGGAAGGAGATGTTCAAAGATTTAAGATACATTACGTGCATATACCAGCTGACATCAATGAATGCAATCTTTGTGTGTCATGAATAGGCACTAAATACCAACAGCAATAATAATAAAGAACTATAGAACAGGAATCTAGAGAAAGAGTGAAGGATATAGGTTAGGAGGAGAGAGAAAATGGAGTGAAAGAAGCAATGTTTATTCAATACATGTACCCAACATGCACAACATTAATATAAACGTCATGTATTCCCAGCATATATCACAAAAGTATGTTGAATAAAATAAATTAGTTAGTATTATAAGATCCCAAATGGCCTTATCTAATCCTATTCACATGAGATTAAGTTTCCACCTCTTAATATCTCACCGTGGGGACTAAAATTCAACAAGGAACCCTTGAGGGGTGCATTTATAGCAGATCCAAACTATAATGTCTGATTAAAATTGAACAGAAATTACTGGGCTGGGTCAAAGACATGTCTAATTTTGAGTCCCATGTTATAGAAGCACAGAACACTTAATCTTAGTATTTTTGACCAATTAATTATTTAAACGTCAAGAAAATATTTCCTCCTCTTACATGGATTCTTGAAAGATGTGTCAGATTCCTCTGGGTTCTAGTAACATTCATATGTGTTCTTGTTTTCTTCTGCCTATATGTAATTGGGAACTTCAGCTAATGACAAAGGTAATGGAACAATATTTAGATTAAGATACCCTGATACTAACTTTTGTTTTTCTTTATGTATTTTAGGGAAGGGTCTACAGGGTCTCACTAACTAGATCAGACTCATAGTGATCCACATGTTTACAGCCTCCTAAGAGGTGACATTGATAACAGGCGCACGCCACCATGCTCAGTCTCCTTTGCCATGTCAGCATGGCACCTGCACCTGCTTGCAAGCACTTTAGTCGGCTGAGTTATTTGGCCAGCCCTAGCTTTTTATTCCGTGGCAGCAATATCTATTCTTCCACTGGGGAAAAAAAAAACAGTGAGTACTGTGCCAGTTCCAGAAATAAATTCATATTTGTCTTCTGTATAGATTCTGAGGCATCCTGAGAAGCTGTTTCTCAACCTTTCTTTTGTCATTATCATTCCAAAGGTAAAGTGAATTTAGATTCAATGTAAACTAAACAACATTGCTCATTAATGAATTTACTGACTTTATTTAAATTAAAATTTCTCCAGTGAAGACAGTTAAACAGTAAGGAACTAAATGATGTCTCACAGAGTGTTAGAACATCCAGACAATTAATTATAATATATAAAATAGGTTTTTGAACTATATAACCAGTATTTCCCTTCTTGGGCCACTATTGCCTCCACTGACAATATATTTACCAGTACCTTGATTTACTAACTTAATTCTTTCCATGATTCTGGTTGCAAATTGAATTTGATTTAGTTCTTGTGCAATCAGCTTTGTGACAAGTACCAATGAAATCTATCTATCTATCTATCTATCTATCTATCTATCTATCTTCTATCTATCTATTTATCTATCTATCTAGCAAGATATGTGTCTATGACAAAGTGAGAAATACTCAGTTCATGACAAGAGAAGCAGTTTAGTTTGAGCTGCATTTAATAACAGCAGACTTTATCTTTGCTACCAACATAACAGACTTTAATTATCTTAGTTACTTTGGTAAGATTGCAAATATTGTGATTTAAATTCCAAATTCTCTTTACTATTGTAACATATCTTATTCTATTTACTTAGTCAGACACTAATGATACAGGCACTGCTATAAATTTAATTTATTGGTTTAACTTAAGAATTGAATCAATTTACTTAGGTAGATTACCTAGGTGAGTCTGTTATAAGCAACTTTAAGCGGTACTAGTTCTTCCTATTAAGAGAAGAAAATATGTGAGAGGGTCTTATGAACTGAGGAAATGTCACACCTGCAACCATCAAGAATATTTTATGTATATCTTAAAATTATGCTGGAAATTAATTTTTCCAATCGTATGGAAAAGTCTGGTTGTGAAAACTTTCTAGTCATGAGGACAGGGGAAGCCACACTGGGCTAACAATTGATTTTATCTTTTTGAGGTCCTACATGGTAAGCTAAAGTATTCAGGATTCATAACTCAAGGAACAAATGAGGAAATATATTCTCTTTTATGCCCTCCAACATGTTCTTAATATCCACTTTCTGTCCAACTATGATACTCAATTTGGTTACTACATCTCTGTGTCTTTCTGGTGTAGGTTTTGGGGTCTTCTATGTAGAGTATCATGTCATTTCAAAATGATCATAATTTAATTTGTTCTATTCATATATTTATTCCTTGTAATTCCTTTTCTTGTATAATTTCCCTTGCTAACATTTGCAAAAGTATTGGTTAGGCTATGGAGGGTTAAGTTGCTGAATACAAGGAGCACTTGCTGTGTTGGAAAACCTTGAATTCATATAGTAGCTCAGGCTGGCCCCAAACTTGCAGAAGTCCTTCCTCAGCCGTGTGTTGGGATTACAGACATGTACTGGTGGAAAAACTATAGTTTTTTGTTGCAGTTAGCATGAGTTTCCTCAAGCTGAGAAGGGAAATCCTATGACCACCTCAATTTGAAACATCCACTGACTCCATCATGAACACTTTCTTTTTTCCCTGTCTAGAAGCTTTGGATGTTTTTTTTAAATGTCCCTTATGGAACTTGAGAAAGCATAACTTTCTCTCTGGATCCAAGGAAGTATAACTTTTTCCCAGTTGTGTGACTGGCCTTCATTGCTGTAGGCTGCTAGTATCACCATTCAAATTTTTGGCCTATAATTACATTCCGTATCCTTTCTAGTATTAAACACCTCAACTGAGACCAATTCATACCTCAACTGAGACCAATTCATTGCTGCAAACCCTTCTAACTTCTGCAGTGTATGTCAGCTACCTGAGGCCCACTGAGCAAGATACAACTTTTTGATTTTAAGGCCTCCTGCAGGGAGTCCTGCTCAAGGAACAGGAGAGTAATTTCTCTTGTAATAGGGCAGGAAACCTCCATAAAACTACATACTTCCCTAGGGATGGGCATCTGGGATTGATATTCTAAATACTTACCAGTCACCTTGAAAGAACCCAAATGAGTCACTAATCCAACGCTCAACATGAAGAGACTTTGTTCCGTATCCATGCTAGCCTGCTATAGGACTTGCTCCCCGATTTGATTCTGATTTAGTTAATTTTACCTGAGCAATGGTGCTTGTAAATTCATTGGGTGACCATAGTGTTGTCCTACCTCATGCCCACCTAAACTAGTTCCCTTTTTCTCCATCACCTTAGATCCCCTTCGCCATATGGATTAACTCTGTAAAAGTCAAGGAAGAGACAGATTCCTCAGGACATATTTGTGACCCCCCTTCTATCCCTCTCTTGGACGGAAGTTTTCTTTCCCCCAGTAAATATATTCTGTTGACAAAAACATATTTTTTCATGAAAGGAAACACTATATAGACTTGAAAAACAAACAAATAAAGATATATCAACCAACAAAGTATTAGTTTGAATGTGTGTCTTTCCTAGTTCGGCTCACTGTCATGTTTTGTGAATAATGAATTCTCTGAAACTTTCCTATTGCATACCCAGATTTTAGGGAGATAGTGTACTTCTTAGCATTCATTACCCTGGAATACAAAGACTGTACCCTCTTGTTGAGAAAAGCCTTATGATATAATATATTTCTATGCATTCAGGGACAACTTGTGTTTGAGTAAATCCAAAATGAGATTTCACTGAGAATTTATTACTAATCCAGAAGTGAGGAGCTCTTTTGTGTTTTTGTCGGTTTATAAAGATTAATTTAGGAAATAAAATGTTTTTCCTGCACAGTTCTCTACACTTCTGCATGTTTTGGGTATTAAAATTACTTCAAAAGATTTCTTGGTGTAAGTCAGTACTAATTGTAGACAGATAGTTTACTTGCAATTAACTGTCTAAAAATTTACTGTTGTTAGATGTATATGGTGTTATTTAAGACAATTTTTTATTTATGCATGTTTGTGGGGAAATGTGTTTGGTTTTGGTGTTTTGTTGTTGTTATTGTTTTGCTTTGTTTTTTGTTTGTTTGTTTTGTTTTGTTTTTGACATTTGCTCTGTAGCCCAGGCTTGCCTTGAAGTCACTGGGATACTCCTCCCCACATCTCCAGCTGGTGTTGAGAGACTATGATCACATAATTGGGACACAACGCTATTTTCATGAGCTAAGCTGAGTAGAATGTGTGTCTTAATTTCTTATTTGTAGTTGCTTTACCAAACCACACAAAGACTCAGAAAAAAATACTAATTCCTCTCTAAAGTTTTCAGGGCAAGTGCTGTGTCCAGATACATTTTGGTAACAATTGGCTTCCTGTTTTTTACTTGTTCTCATAGAGGAAAACACCACTCAACAGAGGTACTCATTCAAATCAACAAAGTTTTTTTGGTCGCAAGTAATACTTTAGCTTTTAGTCCAAAAGATACAAGAATACTTAGTACAGAAAAAAAAAATCCTTTGTAAAATTATGCCTGCAGAGAAAACTGAGGAAGAAACAATCACATATTTCATGTTCCTTCCCAGGAATAGAGGGTTAATACTTAGGAGGTAACAGTTTAATTAGAATTTTTTTTCTTACCAAGGTAGGGTTTTGTAGGAAATAGGTGGTTTTTCTTTGCATGTGAGCCTACACTTGCAGCACTGTTGTGGACAATAATTATTATTTGGAAGTTTTTGTCCACCATTTCAGGGAATTTTGGAAAATGACAAGTGAGTCCTTACCTGAGTGAGTCTCTGATTATGTGTGAAGTAAAATCTTTACAGCAAATATTTCCCAGTTTGACTTTGTGAAAGTTGTACGGGTGGTACAAGGCCAACATCTTACTTACGTCACTTGTTTTTTGTTCATGTGTTTAATAATAACTGAAGGATGAAATATTCTTCTTTTGTAGATTTTTGTCTCCTTATATTATAGTACTTCGGGAATAAATAATTTATTTCATATATGCTTATTTTGGATTATGTTCTGAGTCCAAAGTGTAAGTTTTATTTATTTTTTCTTGTTTCAGAATTTTGTTTATTTGTTTAATTTTATGGCCATCTCAGCCTGCCCTGAGCACAGGGCTGGCGCAGAATGTGGTGCTGGGGATCGAACCGCGGTCCCTGCAGCTGCCCAAGCTTTCCTAAGCAGGCGCTTTAAACCACTGAGCCATCCTGCCGGGTCCCATCAAAGTGTAAGTTTTAGAGAAACAAATCTGTAAGGTGTATCAGCACTTCTTTCTCTGCTATTTGTTAATAGCTAATAAATAAAACAAACCTAGATATAAATCAACATCTAACATTTTATAGCTTCATGCATTGATTAACATTATCTGTATCTCTGAACCTCAGTTTTTCATCAAAAATATGAAAATAGTCCCGAAATGATAATATCAATTAGAAAATTTAATGAAGTATGCTTACATATTACTGAAATCATTACCTATCATATGGAAAATGATAAACAAGGGTTAATGCTTTCATAGAAATGATGAATTTTATCTTTTATGCTGATCTTCATGGTACGTCTCATTTTTACATCATAAGTTAGTGTTTTTCTTCTAGTCTATTAATACATTTTCAGATGATTTAAGTAGATTTTTATCATGACACAAAGCTTCTCTGCCTTCCTTATTTTATCTTTCAAACTGATATGATGATAATAAAAAAAAAAACTACTTTATTATTTGTGGGGATTAAATTATATTATCTCATTTCATCCTCCCAAGTCTCCAGCATATAAAGTATCAATAATTTCATTATGTATTCTTTTTATTACTTTTAATAAAAATAACAATACAACAGTTTCAAAGCAATTTACTAGTACTTTCCCAATAATTGTTATAATGCATATTGGTATCCTCATAGTTGTTATTCAGAGTACAGGATACAGACATAAATTTTCTAATCATTATTGGTACAAAATTTGTTCTCATTGAACTAAGTGCAAACTGGTAACCGATGGCCATTAGTCATCCAGATGGCTGACACTGACAACAGTTGTATAAAACACTATGTGGTTTCAAGGTAAATCCTGTGGGGATTTGAGTGAACTTTGGAGATAAAAAAGTTCCATGTTTTGTTATACAGGTCTTGCTTTAACTTATCCTTAAACACCCAGGAGAAAAGTTTAAGTATGAGGAATGAAGCATAAAGCCAGATTATTATGCTGAGCTGTAAAAGGCTGAATCAACAACTTCCAACATTGTCAGTTCTGCCAATAACCTACTGTGATTATGAAACATTGGATTATGTATACAACTACTTTCTCGTAGTTTAATTATGTGTTCTTTTTTTTTTTTTTTTTTTTCAGGACTGGGGTTCAAACTCATGACCTTGCACTTGCCAGGTAGGCACTTAGCCTCAGAGCTATCTTCCCAGCCCCTAATTATGTATTCTTGATCAAAGCGAGTTTAAGAAAGTCTGAGAAGTATGCTTGTTATTACATAGCTAAAAATAACAATGTTAAGTCAGTATGATTGGTCTACTTAAATACAAAATCATACTGTTGAACACCTGTCTCAGTTACTCTTCTCTCATTGCTGGGAAAAATACCCAATGTCCAAAATAGAAGAGGGAAAGTTTTATTTGGCTAACGGTTACTGGAGGTATTAGTTCCTATGTTTCCAAGGCAGAGCAGCACAGGGCAGAGAATAGCCTTTCATGGCAACAGCAAAGTGCAAGAGCAAAAGGGAGGAGTAAAAACAACAGTTATTGCAGGGAGCAATATCTGCAGAGAGCCTATCTGCACTACGTTGTATATTGTACTCAATCTCCGTTAAGTTGCATTCAGTGAGAATGCTTAGTAGCTTACTCCTTTTTGCTGGTGGACTCTGCGTAGGAAGCATCATAAGTCTCTCTTCCAACTGCCATCATGTCTTAAGCCAGAGACTCACGAGGAGCGTGAACAGCTATGGAAGTTCTTCATTGGAGGGCTGAGCTTTGAAACAACTCATAAGAGTGATGCAAGAAGAAAATAAAATGATCTGGGGGGGGTGGATGGCCTCCAATAATGAACCTCCGAATGACATAGGGAAAACTGATCTCCCAACCTGAAACGTATCTGGGATGAGTTCATGCTGTCTAAAACCGAAGTATGAAGTTTAGGAACAAATGCAGGTATTCAGCAGAATATATTTATTGAAGGAAAGAAAGCTCCTGTCCAACAGAGGGACAGGAGGGGGTCCCAAGTGGGTGGTCCCCTGGAAGCTGTCTTTTCCAGGGACCTTTATAATGTAAAACCATTCGGTGGGGCGGGTCTCAGGAGGAAACCATGGAAACTCACTTAAGTGGACATGAGGTGGGACAAAACTTTGGTCGACCAATGAAGTTACAAGCACCATTGTTCAGGTAAAATTGATTAAAGCCAGTACGAATGCCAAATGGGGAAGGGAGTCACATAACAAGCAGGCTTGAGTAGGAACAGAGTTTCTTCTGGTGGGGGTTGGGTTACTGACTCATTTGAGCTCTTTTAAGGAGATTGATACCTACTTAAAATATCAATCCCGGATGAGCATTCCTAGGAAAGTATGTCACTACTTTTGCTTGCTTTTTCTTTTGTCTTGAGGTATGGTTCACATCAGGGCCTTCTGCAGCTTGTAAAGCTATATAGTCACCTTGTCTTACCTCTTGTCTTTTTGAGGGCTTGACCCTCTCTGACTGCCTATAATATTTCTATCCAATTCAGCTGCCTACAACAAGAGTCTGAGGAGCTATTCTGAGCAATGGGGAACACTCACAGACTGCGTGGTAATGAAAGATCCAAACACCACGTGTTCCAGGGGCTTTGGGTTTGTCACTTACACCACCGTGGAGGAGGTGGACGCAGCCATGAATGCAAGGCCACACAAAGTGGATGGATGAGTGGCAGAACCAAGGAGAGGTGTCTCGAGAGAAGATTTTCAAAGTTGCATTCAGCCTATCTGCACCTGGTTGTATATTGTACTCAAACACTTAATCCCAGCAGTATTTACACTCATAATCCCAGTAGCACTCACACCCATGATGTAAATGAATCATGAGTGAATCAATCATAAACTCTGGACTTCTTCCTCATAACTGCATGAGTTTTGTGGAAGACAATTAGACACAAAAGTTGCCACCTTAATTAACTATTTCCTCATTGAAAATTGTAGTGTTGATATATAGAATTCTATTAATAATATTCTATGTTAATACAGAAGGGAGCTAGAATTCTATACAAAGTTTTACTGTAGAAGATATATTTTTCACTTTAGAAATAACAGGTAGAAGAAAGACAGACCAAAAATAAAGAGAAAGAATCAGGAAGCAGAAGAATATTTTAAGCACACATTTGTGAGAATCTGGACATTATGATAGCTGCAGTTTTAAAGACAGAGATATAGTGTGCTTCACAATAGGATTCCATAATGCAATAGGTGAGCTGGGAATAGAAAAAATATATAGGATTAATCTGGGTAAGTAAATGACTGAAGAAGATTATAGTTTTATGAATTGCATCAGGTTGAAGCCAATTCATATTTTTAAATTTTAGAGAAAATATGGCAAATTCATTTGCAAAAATGTAATTTTTCACAACATAGTTTTCAAAAGAGACAGTTAAAGAAGTTGTCAATTGCTTGGGAAATATCTCAGCAGTGTAAGTGTCTGGCTAGCAAGCAAAATGCCCTGGTCTGAGTCCTGGCACTTCATGCTGTGCCACTCCATGCCAGCGACTGACACTGGTTGTGGTTGTGCACATGTATAATGTCAGCCTTGGGGAGGGTGAGGCAAAAGGATCAGCATGAGTCCAAGCTGCATAGTGAAACCCTGTATGAAATAAATAAATAAATAAATAAATAAATAAATAAATAAGTTGTCAAATGGTTAAAATTGTCAGCCATGGAAATGAAACTTGATCACCGATGTCATTAAGATCTTCATTTTTCTATGATTTTATAGATCAATTTTTTGTTCCTATCTTTTAACCTTGCAGGGCTGGCCAGATAGCTCAGAGGATTAAAGTGCTTGCTTAGGCAGATGCAGGGTCTGGGGCTTCATTCCCTGGCATTCCAGGCTGCCTGTACCTTGTATTGAGATGGTGATTTGAGACTGAGTGTAGTGGTGCATGCCTCTAATCTCAGCGTTTGGGAAGCTGAAGATAGGGGGATCACTAGGAGTCTGGTATGTATAATGAGACCCTGCAGAGCTTGCACTAAACACATTTTAAAAAGAGAAATAAAACTTGCACAGCAGGATGAAATTGTTTAAGACAATAAGGAATGTGAATCTCAGTCCTGACACTTTCTCAATATGAGACTTCAAACGAATTTATTTTCCTCACCAATCAAGTGAATATAATTCTAGTCAACTGTCAAAATAAGACTACACACATAAAACTGTTTCCATACACAATAAACATCCTTATAAATTGTAGAGCTTTAGTACATCATGTCTCCTAATAGAAAAGTCTACTGTTAGATGGGTGTCAGTCCACCACCTCTATTTCTGCTAGTTATATGCATTCTTTCTGGATTGTTTCTTGTTTTCCTCTCTACTAACATATATTTTTTTCTATCTTCTTATGCCTACTTGCCAAGTTAAATGTGTAAACTTCTGTTAATTGCTTTCCTTTTTCTTGTTTTTGTGGAATGAACCCATTTTTGTTTGTTTTGTGGTACTGTGAATTAATCATAAAGTAGATTCCACTTTGACATACAACTTCAGTTCTTTTCTTTATTTTTATACTTTGAAAAAGAGACATGTGGATTTTCTCAGGCTCAGTTTAAATTTATGATTCTCCTGCTTCAGCTTTTCAGACTACTTGGAATATGAGTGTAAACCATCAAACCCAAGTCTAGGCAATTTCTTAACATTGAACACAAGTGTGCTGTTATCCATTATATTGTTTTATCGTCTAAATATGATAAGCACAGACATTTTGTTTGCCTCTTCTGAACTAAAAATATAAGTACCTCAAGGATAAAGTTTCTTGTGTTTCCTACACATGGCAAGATGCATGCCAATGGAATTTAATTTAATTACATTTCATCTACAATTCAACACATATTTTTCTCTTTTTGAGACAGGGTCTCGCTATGCAGTTCAGGCTGGCCTTGAGCTCACTTTTGTAGCCCAGGCTGGTCTTGAACTGGCACTGATCCTCCTGGCTCAGCCTCCCAAGTGCTGGGATTCTACACTTCATGTTATCTTTCAAAGAAAGACATTTTGCTCTTTCTTCAGTGTATGGAGAATATGATTCTACAAATAGGTTTCTTTTGTCTCCTTGAGAGATAATGCTTAATTTTCTTTACCTTTTTCAGAGGACAGTTTGTCTAAGCTGAATAAATTCTGCTTTGTTTTTTCTCATCAACCTTATTTACATGGTGGGTGATTAATGGAGCTATAATAATTTTAAACAGGAAGTGTTCTACATGCCATACATGTTGATGCATTCTCTATGTTTAATAGTGATTTGAAGTATTTTGGCCATTAACATCAAGGATAATTGCTGTCTCACTAAGTACACTTAGTAGACCCCCAATGAGAATATGATTAGAATATCAGATAAGATTAGATTTTCTTTCAATAATGAAAATGGATCTGCAGTCTCTCTATAATGTCTAATTAATTCAATATAACAGTATGATGAACTGATTCAATTTACTGGTAATTGTTCCACATTTATGAGAAATAAGGTGACAAAAAAACAATATCCTCTTCCTATAGGTATGCTGATACACTAAAACTGTAAAACGTTCCTTAGATCCAGGAAATATTACAATGAGATACAAGTCAAAGCAATTAAGTTTGATTTCAGGAAAGGTTAATGTGGCTAATCTTCAGACTCCTTCCTTCTTTTGCAGATAAGAACAGAATGTGTGCAGTGCACCCGGAATGTCCCTAAAATTACTCCTTAAAGTGTTCATATTTCAGTTCTTTCCTCATACTTTCAATTTTTCAGTGTCATTCTTTCTATTCTTAGAATTTAACATATTCACCTGAACTATGACATTTTCAAGGATCTATCTCTCTTCTTTTACTAACCACATTAAATAAAAAGTCAAATGCTGAAATTTTCTGAAGATTTATAGAATGTAGTGTTTTGCTTCCTTCTCAATATTCACATTGTTAATGTGCAATTCTGCTGATAATTGACTTTTAGGCTAGAAACTAACTCTAACCTATGGAAGATATTAGAATCATCACTCATGGTAAAGGTGGAATGTATGGCATCATAAAAATGTACAGGAGCATTTCAGAGGATAAAATGTTGGGCTTTTAGAAGCCACCTGTCATTGAAGGATAGTCTTCCTTTCAAAAGTGAAAGACTAGCCTAGTTTTACACTTTCTCTTACTGAAGTGCTGAATGTTGGAAGCAGATGATGAATCACCTATTCCTTCCTTCAAAAATGTATAATGGTTACAAGTTAAAAATTCCTTTTTACACTTGATATTCTAGTTCAGAGCACTCACCTTAGCAATTAATATGTCTATACCAGCAGTCTTAAAATCTATTCATAAGGTTGCTAGATTGATTTATTGCTATATGAAGTTTAGAGGTGATGAGTTAGATACTAGGGGAAATGTTTCTGTCAATATCAGTGGTTTATCAGAGTTTTAACTTCTTTATTCTGTTATTTTAGGAAATTTCATATAGGCTACATTATAGACCAGCGGTTTTCAACCTGTGGGTTGCGACCCCAGTGAGGGTCAAACCACCAAAACACAGGAATCTCCTAAAGCCATCGGAAAATACATAATGCATATCAAGCATTTACATTCCAAATCATAACTGTAGCAAAATTGCAGTTTTGAAGTAGCCAGCAAAATTATTTTTTTGGTTTGGGGTCGCCGCAACATGAAGAACTGTATTGCGGAGTCATGGCATTAGAAAGGTTGAGAACCACTGGCATAGACAATTTGTTATCTGCTCATAGAAAGCTATTACAAGATGTTGCTGTGAGAGTTAATATTTAAATGATACAATAGAAATATTAAAATATTATGTCATATAATGATATATGCATGCATTTTTTCCTCTTTTTGGGACAAGGTCTTGAGGTCAGGCTATGTACCTCAGACTCGTCTTTGGCTTACCATGTGTTCAAGGCTAGTCTCCAACTCACAATGACTCTCTTGCCTCAGCCTCTCAAGTGCTGGGATTACAGACATGCACCACCATTCTTGCACTGGAAGCCTTTAGATTTTAAATAAATACCATTCAGATCTGTGTTAGTTTTCTTTTCAGAGATGCTGCACCCAATACCTTCAACTTAAGGTATGAAATTTTTATTTTGTCTCACAGTGTGTTGAGGTTTTAGTCCAGAGTCATCTGGAACCAAGGCAAGATGACATGGTGGAGGGCCATCACAAAGAAGAAAAAGGTCATAGCATAAGAGGCAAGAAGCAGTGAGGGAAGAGGAGGAAGATACAGTATCTCAGAGCATGGCCCCACTAACCCACCCCTTCCCACTGAATTTCACCTCCCAGCATCCCACCCAGCTGTATACCCATCTCTGGACCAATGTAGTACCAAATGCCTGTGATCCAGTCATAGTCCCAGAGTCCCACCTATGAGAACATGTGAAAATGAAGGAACATCTAGACCGCCCATAACAAGATTTAAAATTATGAAAAATTATGAAAAGTCTTGATTTACTGTAAGAAGATCATCCTTCAAATACTTCTTGATATGTTTACAGATGCTGTATTATGTATCCAAGAATTAAATGATGATTATATTGAGATAATTATCCTGTTAGCTCTGATTTGAAATGAAAATATTTTATCTAAAATATCTTTTGATACAACTATAAAGATAAAAATGAAGACTTCAAAAATATGACAGATATTTGGATAGAAAGGAAGAACCAAGGTGGGACATACCTGTAATCTGCTACAATTCTTCCAGGTTGAGGCAAGGTGATCTCAATTTCAAACTCAATTTGGTTATATCTATCTATCTATCTATCTATCTATCTATCTATCTATCTATCTATATCTATCTATCTATCTATCTATCTATATAGATAGATAGTAGCTAGCTAGCTAGATAGATCAACTAATAGACAAATACAATAGATGTATAGGTATAGTTATCATATGTAGCCATATATCATATCTCTATATATGTATAGATATTTGAGAATGTGGCTTAGTGCAACATAAACACACATGCATGTGTGCAAAGACACAGACACACAAACACAGAAAGAGGAATTAGCCTTCAGTTGATAAATATAATGCTGAATTTGTGGAAAAAAGGATAAATCACAGAATCATGTTAATAGATGACACTGAACTGAAAGAATCAAAGTTCCGAGCACCCACAGAAGAACATTTCATTACTGAACAGACTCTCCTCACACTGCAAAAATTTCAGAAATAGCATGTTGGGGAAATGAATGTGCAGAGAATATGATTGAAAACTTTTGGTCCATGGCCTGGCTATTGAAAGCTCTGTACTTCATGTGCTTTTTGTGCTACCATGATTCTTCACAGCTTTTTGTGCTATCATGATTCTCTTTCTTTCTTTCTTTCTTTCTTTCTTTCTTTCTTTCTTTCTTTCTTTCTTTCTTCCTTTCTTTCCTTTTATCTTTTCAGTTCTGGGATTGAACCTTGTGCTTGCCAGGCAAGCACATATTCTACTGAACTATCTCCCCAACCCTTCCTCCCTTCTTTAGGTTAACACATTTGTCCTCCAATAGAGCTGGAAGAATACTTTCCAAAGACATTGTTCAATCAGCTTGACAGGTGGTGCTGTTCTCAGCAGAGAGTGGGTGAAATTGGAAACAACTTGCCCTTCTAATATACTCCCCTCCATGCCAGACAAATGCTTTGCTCTCATTTGTTGGTAATGGTTGTGGTTGGCTCATTCATTCCTAACAGTGACCAATTAAAATGGAGGGGATTGGTACCATTCTAAATAACAAAACAGTTTTTCAGAAAATATAAGCATATGCTACAAAGAATCTTCAAAAATGGTGGACCAGAACCACGATAAAAAGCATCCAACTCTCAATGAAATATATATATATATATATATATATATATATATATATATATATATATATATATTTGGAAAGGAAAGAGTATTAAAAATAGTTTGCTCTTTCAGGGAGATTCCAAAAAGCATACATTTGCAAAATAAGAATCAGCATCAAGGTTGAAAGAAATATCAAAGAGTGAAAGTTTCAAGAAAATTAAATAACATTTCCGATACTAAAAATGATCAATATCATGTTTAGAGAGTAAGTTTGACAAAAATCTTTCAAAATGTACATAAAAATGCAACAAAGGACAATATATTATTGGAAAGATGCCCATCTACTTTGGAGTTGCAAAGAGAACAGAAAAGTTAGCAAACAGAAAAAAGTAGAAGAAATGAAAAAATATTTTCTAGTGTTAAGGACAGATGAGACTCTACAGATTGAAAAGTCCCCTTGCAACCCGAGGAACATGGAAAAGTGGCATAAAGACCTAGGCCAATCCTCAAAAGTTGTCATTGTCCTAATGATTAACAGAAATCCTAAAGGCTGCTGGAAAGAAAAAGAACAAATTTAGCAAATTATCTGCCTTGAAATGTTAAAAATATTGGCAGGAAAGTTGCAGACAATGAAATAAGACTGGTTATAGAGAATATTAGAGAGAAGCTTAAAGTTTAGAGAAATGATAATGTTGAACTTAGAAGACAATTTTCAGTAGGAAGCCTCTCTCCTAGGAAATCTCAGCAATAGTCCACTTTTCTAGAAGTCCTACCTAAGGCCCTATCCAGAATCTCTGGTGTGCCAACAGGCAAAAGTTTTTCCTTCCAAAGCTAATCTTCTGAAGACTTGAAATAGGAGACACTTTCCCTTATTTCCTCTTGCCTCTCTTCCTCCGGCACCTTGATTTCCTTCTCTTCTTCCTTGTCCTATTTCTTCTTTCCCGCTACCTTTAGCCTCTTCTTCTTTCTCATGATTTTCCTTCTGTATTATTTGGGTTTGATCCCATGGAGGACATTTTACTGAACTACATCTCAGTCTCTTTAAAGATTTATTATTGAGATAGTCTCTCTAAGTGGCTAATTTTCAGTCTGTTCTCAATGTTGTGATCATTCTGCCTCAAGCTACCAGAATGCTATGGTCACAAGAATGCACTATCATCCTTGGCTTGACTCTTCTTCAAAGGGGTAGACGTGAATGAACATTGCAGGTATCATAAACAATCAATGGAAACATCTAAGTAAAGAAACAAACCTTCAGTAATGGACTCTTGAAGAAATGAAGTCAACTATTACCTTAAAAGATCTTAAAATAATTAATTTGTATAAGACAATAGTCATTCCAAGTAACTAGATTGAAAGTAAAATTGCTATACTATATTATTTTTCAAAAGCTGAACATGTGTGTCCATGCAGAAATAAAACAATAAAGAAGAAACACAACCAAAGAAATGTAAACCTGAGGACTTTAATGAAAATAAATTACAGGGTAATAATACTAATTGAGGATTAAGTTGTTGGCTGGTAACAGTATGGACTGCAATCACACACATATTTACTTTTCTTGTGTTATGAGAAATATTAAGGTAACTCATTGCTGCTGTTGTATCCATGGTGCAGTTTCCAAGTGAAAGCATGAGTTCCATCCAGCACCTTGGCATTCTAGTCTAAAACAGGGAGGGAAAGAGACAAGAGAAGATTTCTTGTAGTTAATATTGGAAGTCTTACAGTCTTACTAAGACACTGGATTAGGGAAGGTGGTATAGCTCAGGGGACTAATCACTTACTTAGGCAAGCTTAGGGGCTAGCGTTTGATTCCTGGCTCCACCTGCTGTGCCAGCCCTGCTCTCACATGTATTCAGCAGGTGATGGAATCTGGGAATGGTGACATGGACTTGTAATCCCAGCATTCCGGAGGCAGGAAATAGGAGGATCACTATGAGTTAGAGCTGCACAGAAATAAATAAATAAATAAATAAATAAATACATACATACATACATACATAAACAAACAAACAAATAAAATGACTAAGGCTCTGGTTAGCATAGAATTTGAGTGAGGCAATTAGGGATCTTTGACATACTTAAAATATTTTATTGAATTCAACAATAATATAATGATGACATTCAATGAGCTTTGGTAATGAAGTGAGCTTGCATTAATTTTGTAAATAGGAAAATGTATATTGATTAACAATTTTAGGGAAAATAAAGTTCTATACAAGAGTCATGTTTCACAAACAAAACCCATAAAATGAAATAATTTGAAAATGTATCTTTATTTTTTATTGAGTCATTGAAAATAGAATCCACTTGACTTTGAATCTGAGATAGTCTACATTGTGCACTGTTATCGTTTTGTTTCTGTGGGTTTGTGCCTGGATGTGTGGCTAACAATATGTACTTGGTCCTGCTATTTATTGATATGATGCATTAGTTTTCAGTTTTTGAAATCCATCTATACTCAAGGCACATAACACTTAATTATAATTACAATGCAGACTAGAAATATAATACAATCTGAAGATAGAAAGCAAGTCGGTAGAGGCAAATATAAATTTGTCAGTAAACCTTAAGCAGTGTGAAGTCAAGAAGTACAATCTAGAAATGATCAGCCGGGAGTGGTGCCTCATGCCTGTAATCCCAGCACTCGGGAGGCTAAGGCAGGAGGATTGGTGTGAGTTCGAGACCAGCCTGGGCTACAAAAGTGAGCTCAAGGCCAGCCTGAAGTACACAGTGAGACACTGTTTCAAAAAAAGACAAAAGAAGGAAATGATCAATCAAGAAACAAATTTCAAATGGATCATCTCTCATAAAGAAGAACAAATCTAAATATAATACATGAAAAATGCAATACATGAAAGTAACTGAATTTCAAAGAAGAACACACGAGGTAACTCAAGGTTAGGCCTCTTTCCTTTTCTAATTCTTATAAACAGAACAGAAGCTAGGCTGATCAAACAAAGAAATGTGAAAATGAGTTTTTCCTTCCATGTAGCTGGTCTAGACTGGCATGTTCATTTTACTAGATCAGGAGAGGAGGTATCTGTAATTATTTTGGAATGTGCTTTTGAGATGCAGGCTCAGTCTTGCTGTCTGTAGAGATACTTTAGATTTGATCACCACGAATTGTGCCCAGCCTACCGAATAAGTCAAAGCACCTAGACAGCTCTTTACACTCAACGAAGAAATTTTGGTATAGCATTTCTCATCAGCTGTTATAAAATTAGGCCCATGCTGCATGCATCTTCCTAAAAAGGTAGAGAAATTTAATTGTTAGTGTGAACCTCTTTCTCCATTTACAAATGTTTCACTCTGTAAGATCAGAATGAATACTGAAGGATATCTAGCGTTTCCTACAATTACATTTGTTAAATCAAGAAATATAAGTATAAGCGAATTAATATTATGGATTGAAACACAACCTAAAATCATAAATAACTAAAATATGGTTAATTTTGAGGAAAGGAAAGCAGTGGGAAACCATTCTTTTAATTTTGTGCCCTTCTCTACTCTTTGGATCACTGTTCTCTATGCCTGGAATAATGATATAATAATTAAGCGTCTTAATATATTGATGAGGGTAAAGTAGTCCCGATAGCAGAACGAAAAGCAATCAAACTTATGAAACATTGCAAAATGCATTTTATTTCTTTGAATCCTTTGACTCTTCTGCTTTCTCTTTAGGACATTCAGACAGGCTTACATGTGAAAAAGTGACATGAAAACCTAAGAGTTATGAGTTTAAATAAATGAATTACTTAAGATAGTGAATCAGAGTAAAGGGAGATTAAGAATAGTTTGGGTTGTGTTGTTCACCCTTGAACCTAAAAAGTGCTTCTTTTTCTGAGGTCGAATCTGTGTGATATAGCTGCATGCTAGGTACTGAAAGCCTTTGTTTTGACTAAAAAGTTGATTTTCTAATTTAATGGGTTTTACCCATTAAATTTGGGGGCTCATTTTTCTAGTCTTCATAAAGTTCCATTGTCTCAAATTCATATCATTACTTTTAATTGTACCATTCAACTCCTCTGCATAGTTTTCATTTCTTATTTGATTATCAAATACCTATAGATATTTTTTCAGCAATTCCTTAATCATTATTTAATCAAATGAACTCAGTGTCTCTTCTATGATCTCTTAAGTAAATTCCTGTAATCACTTCAGTTCCATTTCTGCAGATTCTTCCCATCTGAGTAATCTAAATCGACTTTTTTTCAGAAAACATGAAATATAGTTTCTTTCTCCTGTACTAACCTGGATTTTTTTCCTTGTAATATTTTGTCTCAATCTTTGTGGTGCATATTACCTATGTCACTTGAGATACTTTAGCTGATAGCTACTGCTCTGAAATGGAGAAATGGCTGTTTTACTATATGATATGAAAATGTTCTTTTAATGTTGAGATTTCATAACAAATTAACATTAATTTTTCATTTGTAAGATTTGTGGCTAGAAACTAAAGGAATTTACAAATGTCATATGAAAAACGTTCTGCATAATCCTTTAATTTTTGTTATTATAAAAGCATGTGTGTTGAACTCTGTATACAAGGTGTTCACCCTATAGTGTACCATTGATTTTTTCTTTTATCAATGTCTATTGTTGGTGTCTCTGTCTATGTATCTATTTCATATATAGAAATTCATAAAATCCACTGTTATTCTCTTGTCATTTAAAAAATTGGATATTCATTCATTGAATTTTTGTAGCACAATTTATCTATTCATTCAGATATTTAAGCGTTCAATGACATTTTTCCTGTTGTAAATTTGTAATATGAAATATGATAGATTAGTTAAATGGAGAAATAAAATTGATTTTTAATACTATATTTATTATTAATAATAGAAAAGTGGTCTGTAGAATACAACAATGACATTTTATAGTCTTGAATCTTTTTCTTTTTGCAAAGTTTATTAGGGTTGTATGTTTCACTCTTTTGCAATGATTTTCTTCAGTATTTTATTCATTGTTATATTTATTATGTACTTTGATTTTCCTGTATAGTACATTTTCAGTTGTTTATTCCTTTATATAAAACTAAATTCAAAAAAGAATCTTTCTCTTTCTCCAACCTCAATGGAACATTTAAAATAAACCTGAATGCCACTCTTGGATATTGCCTGTGCAATGCCCAGTTTTGAGTATTTCTAAAGTTGTAAAGTGTGCTTCTATTTCTTTCTGTGATAGTTTGTAAATAAAACTGTTGCTATTTTTCTTTTGTGGTAGTACTTAGAGAGTATTCTTTTGGCACATGTTGTTTTATAATAAGAGATCTCCCCTGAATGGGAACTAATAAACTATTAAATTATAGAGTAATAATTTTAAGTCTGTGTGAGGGAAGTGAACTCTTCAGAAAAATTGTGTACCATAGATTGAAAATTTAAACATCTCCTATCTGGGGAGTGTGCCATCCTTGTCATTAATGTAGACAGTCATTCCCTGGGCTAGATATGAGTTAACTGTGTGCATACTGTGTGCATTAGTTCGATTTCTCCACTTGAGGTACAGTACTTGCCATCCACAATTTAAAAGAGTAAGAGTTTCATTCAACTAATATTGTTAGGCGATTCATTCCACAACTCATAATCTCTAAGACAGAAATGCTAGTGAGGAAGAGCATGACAGACCAGAGCTGCTCACTTCACACCAGCTAAATATCAGAGCAAAGAAACAAGGCCTGAGAGGAAAATACTAGGAGTTACAAACAGTACCTATGTTATCCACCATGACCTACCCAGAGATACCTAGGAGCTCACTGTACTAACCTATGAGCATTTCTTAATACAAAGAAGTTGGTAAAATCATAACCAAGGGCCACAAAACATTGAACATCACAAAAACTTTGCCTGGAAGAGATGGACAAAGCAAGGCAACAGAGATAAAAATAAACTTTTATCTTAAAATTCTTTTAAAACAGATAGTCAAGAGTTTCTATAGCCAAATCTATATTAGAAAATAATGATAATAATAATTATGACCAAATATGAGTTAATATTCATTAGAAGTTGTGTTGTATGCTGAAGAGCAATTATTTTAATCTTAACAAAGACCTATTGAGATAGGTAGTCTTCATGTTTATGATATTGCTGCAGCCTGAAGAGGTGAGAGATTCAATGACTTGGTTGACTCCATCAACTAGTAGGTGGGAGAATATTCATATTCTTTTTTTACTTCTAGAACTCTTATCTGATTTACCAAATCTGTAATGTTTTGTTGGAGTCAGAAATAGAAAGTAGCCGGGCGTGGTGGCGCACGCCTGTAATCCCAGCACTCGGGAGGCTGAGGCAGGAGGATCGGTGCAAGTTCGAGACCAGCCTGGGCTACAAAAGTGAGCTCAAGGTCAGCCTCAACTGCATAGCGAGACCCTGTCTCAAAAAAAAAAAAAAAAGAAATATAAAGCAATTTGGTTTGTTTTATAGTTGTGAAGATCACAAATTCACTGAATGAGAGTAAATAAACTTTCCCCTCTTTAGTGTTCAGAAGACAGAACTAGTTTGTAGCAACACAGTAGTCCTTGGCTATAAGGTCATGTCAATATCTACACCAAAGATTTTTTAACAGTGAAATATTGAAGTACTCTACAGAAAATAGTGTGCCAAAAGCTTTAAAAATCAAGTTTGGAGGATCTTGAGTGCATGCTAAATGTTTAACAATTCATTGGCTTTATTTGCTTTTCACTCTCATGACTATTATAAATATGAGACTGATCACATTTAAGATTATTGGAGAATGATGGTAGTGATAGTAATAATAATGAATATGCTATCAATAAGTAATATTTTCCAGGGTGTTTCTGTATTTGTAAGCACCCATTTGTTGTTGTGTTTCATTCTCTTTGCAATCAAAGTAGATGCTTGTATCAAACCACAGTCGGCATTTTAAAGATGAGATCACTAGAGTGCAGGAATGGTCAAATGCAAATTTAGACTTGATACTTTTGAAATAGTAGCAATGACAGTAATTTAATTTAATGAAACACTGAATGTGACTCAGAATCCTGACAGTGAAAACAATTACCAACAATTACTAAAATTCAAATGAAGAACCTTGAGAGCTCCAGTAAGGCCTAGATAATTGTACAATTTCAACACAGGCCAACACTAACATTTGTTCTTATATTTTCCTTAGACTTAGCTAAGATGAAGGAATATGCTCCAGGTTGATAAGCCAGAGTTCCTTTAACTAAACTGAGTGCAAAATTGAAGTATCAAACTTATAGAAAATAAAAATTCAAGGAAACAAGAATATCAAAAGAAAAATATAACAGTGGGGGGGAAATTTTTCTAATTTCCTAGGCAGGTGTTCACAACAGCTTTACAACATGGGACATTTTATACAAACAAAAACATCCAGACACATAAGAGACCATCATTCATAAGTAGATAAAACAAATGTAGCATTATGTAAAATGTAATGTTGCTAAGCTTTAACAGAGCAAACGCTGTAATTTTGAAAACATGAGTGAAATCAGAATGAATTTACTACCAAAGTACCGGAATATATATATATATATATATATATATATATATATATATATATATACAAAACCAGTGAAAATGTAGAACATCTCAAGCAATCTTATCTGTGCTTTCATTATCTGTTATATTAACCTCAACATTCTTAGAAGAAAATTAAATTTATACTTGTTAAATCTTGTTCAAGTTAATTATGCCCATATATGAATCAAAAAATAATTGAGAAGCTTCGTTGAACATGAATGAAGTCCAAGGTTCAGAGAAATATCTCATTTTATACTGCTCCTTTGATTTTTATTTATTTATTTATTTTTAAAGATTGTTTTGTCAACATATCTTTCAAAGAGCCAGCTATTGGGTTACATACCACAGCAGTTTCATCTTGTTAGAAGGTTCTGAGTTTTTGGTATTGATTCTTGGAAAAACTATGAATTTAAGGAGAAAATACTAAGTTTGATTTGTAATGCCTGCCATGGTCACAGCCTGAAAAAGTGGCTTGCTAGCCCGGTGACTTCCATGCCATCTGAATTCTCCCAAGGTGATGGCTATATTCAAAGTCACTCTATCACTTTCTCTATTTTCAAATATGATGATTGAATTATCAATTTATTTTATTTTATTTATTTTAAAGACTAAAAGTAACAGAAACAAAGATAGAAAAGCAGTAACAAGTAAGAGTACATATAGTACAGAATTTCCAAACCAGAAAAATTTAACAATGGTTATATTATATGTTTTCATCATCGGATCAGTTTAGATTAATAGGTATAGGTATATAAGATTGATCAGGTATATAAATTGATCAAACAATTAAACATTAACACTTTCAATAAACATTAATTTTTTTAACAAATGACACACTGCATGTTGTCCTCACAATAGTAATACAGAGCACGGGGTGTGGGCATGACATACCTTCCAACTGATATTGGTAAGGCAAGAAAAAAAATCTCTTTGGAATAAGAGGAAGTAGATGCATACACAGTGCAATGTTCCACAATTGGAGTGGGCCACTTGTGGAACTGGCTATGTTGGAGACTATTGATCCAAGCCTCCTACAGCTCATCACACCAATCTAGCTCTGCATTTCATGCCTTGTAATTAAGCTCTTCCGCTGGGTGATCAAGGGCAAGTTAATGCAAGACCTGTATAACAAAACATTCATCTTTTGTATCTTCCAAGTTCAAGTCTCCTCAGTATTAACTTTGAAACCATGTACAGTGCTTTGTAGAACTATTGTTAGTGTCAGCCTTTGAGACGAGTACAAAATCTAATTTGTCAAACATAAGGGTAATCTATAATCATGAAACCTTAGCTTCTAATTATATACATTCATTTCTGTATTTGTCTTCATATGACTTCTTAAATAGCTCTATGTGTATCATTCTTTTTTATGTATTTGGTTGTTATACGATCTCATTACACAACTCAGACTTGTTGTCACCCCTCTGTTTTCAGCCTCCTCAGTTCTGGGATTACAGGCATTCACCCCTATGCCCAGACACTTTGGTTGGTTCAGCGTCCCCCACAGGTGGAGCTGGCTCAATATGTGGTGCTGGAAATTGAAGCTGTGTCCCTGTAATTGCCTAAGCTGGCACTTCATTCTGCTGAGCTTTCTCACCAGCCCATATCATTCTTTATGTTGCAGTTTTATATATTTATGCCAGTCATCTATTTTGCCAAATAGTTAAACAGTAGTTTTTGGGGGTGTGGGGGGAGTTACTGGGAATTGGACTCATGACCTTGTGCTTGCAAATCAGGAATTATGCTGCTAAGCTCTATCCCTGTCCAGAAACTATTGTTAAGTCAGTGGTAGCTAACATTTTTTGAACCAGAGACTGCTTTCCTGAAGGATAATTTTCACTTTTTCCATGGGTCAAGAGTAGGATTAGGGGGGCCCGGTGGGATGGCTCAGTGGTCTAAAGCGCCTGCTTAGGAAACCTTAGGCAGCTGCAGGTACTATGGTTCCATCCCTGGCAGCACATGCAGCGCCAGCCCTGCCCTCGGGGCGGGCTGAGCCGGACAAAAAAAAAAAAAAAAAAGAGTGAATAAACAAACGAAGGTTCTGAAACAAGAAAAAAATAAATAACAGAAAAAAAGAGTTGTATTAGGGGATGATTTAGGGAATGTTCAAAGAAACATGTCACCTAGATCATTCCCATGTTTTCCAGAAGCATGATTACTTCAGCAGCACATGTACTAAAGTTTCCTATAGGGTTCCTATTCCTTTGAGAATTAATGCTGCTGATGATCTGACAGAAAAAAAAGAAAAAAAAATTACACAGCCAATCGTAGTTTTCAAAGTTATTAAAAAACCGTTCACTAGAAAACAAACAAAATATCTAATCTACAAATCTTCTATTTATCCTCTATCCTCTACTCTAATATACCTTTCAGATAGGCCTACGGAAGCACTATTCCTGCATAATCTTCAGTGGGAAAATGTATTTGGAATTCCTAACTATAAAGCAAGTCTGTGGTGTGGTCCTGACCAGCGAGATGGTGCTCTTCTCATGTACAGCACTATTTCTCCGTTTGATTGTTCCACTCGCAGTAATCAGGCATAAACACAGAAAGCTGAAACAGTGTATGACCATCATGAAGACCTCTGGTTATGTTGCTTTCCTTGTTTTGTGATCTTGTTCTTTTAGGCCTGTGGAAATCCTACTTACCTTGTGCTTCAAGTGTCTCTAGGAACTTTTCTCTTACTAATTAATCATTTGAGGTTGTGCTGTTACCTTGTTTGAGTTTCTGATAATTATGTTACTCCTTAGTTTTCAATACTTATTGCTAGGTCATAATACTTTGAAGGAAAAAAAAAACACCACATGAATCCTTGCATATCTATTTTAAGATACTAACTGGCTATGATTTTATTTCCTGCTATAATCCGACAAGAAATTTATTTTAACTATTATTAGTTTGCCTCAAGGTAGTGGACCATTCACTGTCTTCATGCAGAAAAATTTTAATACCTCCTTTGAAGAAGTATTGTGCTTGCCTATGTATTTGACTATTGTGTTAATTCCCTGGAGAACGTTAGGTTTTTACTAGCAGAAACTGAACAGAGAAAAGCCCATGCTTTTTTTCCCTTAGCTTTGTACTGAGAGATCTGTTTCCAGTAAAATGCCTGCATGTTCACACATCTGAACAGCTGTTATGGTGACAGTGGGTTAACATCACACACAGCAACTATAACCATCAACTGGGTAGCAGGAAACAGTCTGCCAAATGCAGATAAAATTTACTGAAATTAGCAGAACCTAAAAGTGGTGCCAACAATTTAGGGCTCAACAATTAGTTTTAGATTAGACCATCCTTAGTGAAATTTTCCCCAAACCCTGAATTTCTTATTGGTAAAGTTTTCTATGTAGTTTTTTTTCTTTTGCATATTTACACAGCTTCACATTCATCCCCACATTTCTGTTACTATAAAAATGGCTATTCAACATTCAAGAAAAGTGTTTCAGACTGCAGCTATGGCTTACTGACAAATCAGAAAAATACGGGCTATTCTTGTTTATTTATTTTTTTTGTTTTCTGAAAGAATAAGGTGCTATGGTGTGGACATAGCGTGAATGCGTCCTCCTACAGTACCTGTGATGCAACGTTGGCTGATAATATAGCAGTGAAAAGAGGTAGGGCCTTTCGGAGGTGACACTTAAGCAAAGTATCTAGATCACTAGAGAGGCTGCCCTCAGAAAGAATTTATGCCATTCTCTTGAGGTCTAGGTTTTTTTCCCTCAGAGGGTTGTTACAAAACAACAAAGTTGACACCCCTTATTTTCTAGTGTTGTTTCTCACCATAGAGCTAATCCTGCCATAATGGCATCTGCTATCTTGTGATTCAGACAAATGAAATCCTATCAGAAGCTAAACTTAGGAACTGCCTGGTCTATGACTTGTAATTTCCAACATTAGGAGCTCAATAATCTCCTTTCACTGGTATTGCACAGTCTGTTATTTTGTTATGGCAATGGAAAAACAGACCAATACATGTGGATTTTACTGCTGAAAACCACACTCATAAAGCACTCTTACATAGAAATCCTCTGGTTGTTTCATACATTTCACTAGAGAAGTAATCTGTACTTGGCACTCTGAACCATTATTTTTTTAGTGGGACATGGAAGAGAAGGCAATAGATAACCTCAAACGGTGAATCAAAAATGAAAGGGACTACTTCCCTTAGTAAGTTGTCCTTCTTTCTTTTTTTGTAGTTCAATATTTTTCCATTCAAGATCTCTAAAATGCATATATCACCTTCACACAAGGAATACAAACATCATGTACTGCAATCTTATACATAAATAGTAAATACACAAATAAAATCTCTTAACATGTTAACCTTTTGTGTTTCTATACAAATTTTAGTGAAAATTACCGATGGAGTTTACATCAGAATGGAGAGCAAATATAGTTCCTGGCCAAATTCTATTGAATAGTAACATGTAGAAGGTAAAATAGGTCACCGAGATTCTTTTCTAAGATCATTATGTGTATTATAAGTCCGTAGTTAAGTACAGAAAAAATTTCATTGTGTGTTACCATAAAATACTCCATTAGAAAAGAGAATCTGAGGTCTGGTATTATGACACTCACATGTAATAGGGACACAGGAAAAATATATCTCTTGATGGTGGCTTGTCAAATATGCCAAGTCTGTAATTTCCAAACACTGAGGAACCAAGTTCGAAATTAGAGGAGAAAGTTAGAAGAGTTTTATTGAAAATAAGGGAAAAAAAGAATATCTCTTGGCTTTCCAGGAGTGGTCTCAAATAAGTGACCACTAAGGTCTCTTTTTCAGGGATAATTTACACAGCAAAACATGGGCTCATTGTGGTTCACCCACAGTATTCTAAGTATATAAGGATGTTGCTAATATTGATCCAAAAAGGAAATGTTTCCATAGCAACAGTATACAGGAGTATGGGTCTGTATGATGGGGTCATATACCTATACTCTTGATGTTTATCTGGGTCCACTGGACCAAGTGTTGCTAATTGCATTATAAGCACAGGTTGTTGTTCATCTTGCGAGCCTGGCTATTGCTCCTCTGTCCTGAAATGTACCTATCTCTCTTCACATTTGTCTCTAGCCATAAGTCTGATAGCTCTATTTTGTGCATTGACTTCTTTGAAAGACCAATACATCTCTGACTGCATATTAATTTCTATCAAACTTAGATGTCTATAATAATACCAGCACTCTATGAAGGTAAGAAAGAATTATGAATTTAAACCCCACTCTGGTCAAAGTAGTGACTTGCCAAGCACTGATTCAAAACACAACCAAGGAAAAACAAATATATGGAGATGGAGCTCAATGCAAAAGCATTGGATACAATCCCCAGTAATGCAAAAAAAAAAAAAAAAAAATCCAAATGACTCCTATGCACATTATGTGGTGGAATATCCAAAACATCATACTAGATGTTTTTCTGTTACACCTTGTCATAATTGTATCTTATATAAATTATCCAATTTATGATGTGTTCATATTTGTATTTACATATAAAACTAGTTCTTTGAGTTGTATTCTGGGGAAAGACGTGGAAAACTGATAGTCTTCAGATAGAGCCAGATGGACAAGAAACTTATAGCATCTGGTGTCCTTCTTATAAAACAGAGAACTTAAGTTAGATACACTCATATACATATACGAGGTCCAAAATGTGTATGGTACCTTATGGAATAATTATTGTGTTATAGTTTAATGTGGGACTATACCCAGGATAGGAAAATATCTAACTCTTAATCGTATTAAAATCAGTTACACAATGACACTAACTATTTAAGTGGAAGGGGGAAAAGAATGTTAAGAAATGTAATTTTTGTGCCGGCCTGGAGATGATTTATACTTCTTTCCAAATGCTGTATGTAAGAACTGGTTTGCGTTATCTAATTGGGAAAGCAAAACAAAAATTTTGGAAAGGAGATAAACAAAGAAGAGTTTGGAAAATGTTGTGCTATAAATTATGCCATAAATAAACCATTACAGCATTTTGGTTACTATTTATAATTTTTGCTCCATATGGTTAGAAGTAAACTTTGGTTAATATCTGACTTGCCACAAACGTTATGAGATCAGCTTCTGGATGGTTCATATAACTGTAATAAGGATATAAAATGAAATATAACTATCAAGGCTGTGTTTGAGGATAGAATATATATATATATATATATATATATATCATATGTAAAAGATTCATTTTCCATAGAATCTCCCAGTCACACTCTCCAATAGTATTTTTATTTTGTACATATTACTTCCGTAAAAGTCATTGTGACTTGGAGTGGATGTGTAGACCTAGTTTATGAAAACTTCCAAGTCCGGTAGCCTTTTTGGTTTTCATGTTGTCTAACGGTAAAGCTGAGCATGACAGAAACACAACAACCTCTGGGATATGTTTGAGAAGTATGTTTCATCAGATTGAAGGACTGACAGAGGCAGAGTTGAAGCAGCACTCGAGAGGTTATAGAGCCAGAATGTAACAAAACATGGAAGTTACCTCTGCTTGGCTTGACTTCATTGCAATGCATTTTGCGCTACTTCATGCATTTCATGTTTCCTTGGGAATCACATTTTGACAGATATTCATAACTCAGTAAAATGTCTTTTTGCCTGATCTATCATCCAGTTAAGTGACCATATATGAATTTGTGTTAGAAGAGTCTGTGTTCATAAATTCAAAGCAATAGCCAGATTCAGCTTCAAAGTTATCTAAATTGGCTGGCTAGTTAGCTGCATAAACTGCCATTTCAACTCCCTGCTGAGTTTTCACTCTGTGACTTGAATCTATGTAATTTACTGTTCGTCTTTATCAGAATAGCAGGATTCAAGAAGAGATAACCCCCAAATGATCTCTTCGTGAAATATGTTTCAGCTTCTTTTGTGTTCATGTTTCAATTCCTATGAGAGTGTTGGCCCTTGTAAACTACTTGGGAAAAAAAAATTTCCTAACAGTTGAAATATAAGCAAAGATAGGCATTCTTGAAATGGAAACTTGCCCAGTGTTTTCTAGAGCTATAGCAAGAGTTCAAATTCATGTTTATTCTTCAGTTGTGTTTCTGAGTCAATATCTCTAAATATGTTGTTTAAATATTCAAATTAGTGGGCAGTACTTTCTCTAGGATGCTTCATGTTAAATACCATATATATATTTATATATAATATATATATAGTATATGTTAAATAATATATATATTCATTCATTCAAATATATATAGTATTTGTTAAATTATATATATATATATATATATATATATATATATATATATATATATATATACTCATTCATTCATTCATTCAATCTTACCATAAGAAATTTACTCAAGGGCTGCTACTATGACTGGTCAAGTAAACCTTCATCTTTATCACCTAATATCTATGTAAACAAATAACAAGGAGAAGGAAATTCACTTTTCCCATTCACACTTGTAAGCAATATTTTACTGCTCTAATACTGAAAGACTTCCTTATAACTAATAAATGAATGTTTCAAATAAGCTAACCACACACAATTTATATACGGAAATCAGGAATATAATTTTTGGTGTTGTTATATTCAATGCATACAGTTTTCTTATATTTTGTCAAACAATTGTATGTCTGATCAAGAATGAAGAAACAAAGTTTTTAGCTGGTTTACTGGTTGGTTTCAAAATGTTTCACTAGATGGACATTTTCACGTGACAAACAAAGTAAAGAAATAAAAGATTATTTATATAATTGCACACATTCATCTTTGATATTCTGTCAAACATTTAGAAAGATTGCCTGGCCTATAAATAAATAAAAGTTATTTCCCCACCGTCTCTTTTCTGTGTTAAGCAATCTATGCTCAACTGTATGCATTTTGTAATCAGCAGTGGCTCTAAAACATTTTGTTTTTGAAGACTCAATAGCTGTAAGTCTTTTAGGGTTGGCCAGATAGCTCAGTGGCTTAAAGTGCCTTCTTAGACAGGAGCAGGGACCAGAGTTCAATCTGGAAGTACATGCTGCATCAACACTGTCCCTGGCTGCACTGAGCCAGCCACGAAGTCTGGGCATGGGGGAAAACACCTGTAATCCCAGCTCTTTAGAGTCTGAAAACAGAAGGATCACTGTGAGTTTGATCTGTGTAGTGAGACACCGTGGACCTTGTATTAAATACATAAAAATTCTAACGGTCTTTTCTTCAAGAGGATACAATATGAGGTAGTTAGAAGTGACAGAACCTAGGTAGACTAGTGACAAGGTTTTCTAATAACTAAACTGCTTTCATGCTCCCCATAATTTTTCCTGCTCTCCCCTTAACAGCCTAGAAAGTTAAGGAATGAGGATCAAATCACATCACCTTAGTCAGGATATTTAACATCAAATTCTATCCGGTCTTCCTCAACAAAATGAAGCTAATAAAATAATCTGTGAAGGTTGTTTGGAGGATAAATAGAACGAGCTTCCACTGACTGTGGAAAGATCAAAATCTCTCCATGATATTTCCACAAAGTCTAGGAAAATTTTTGCTTAACTTTGGCTTTGATATATTCCTCTCAATGAAATAATTTAAGCTAAGATTGCAGTTTTCCTATATGCCTTGTCTCTCCTGCATGGCGAAACACTGGCTTTGCATTTGCATGACTTCTTTAAAGTGTGCAGCAAGCCTACACATGGCAATTGTGCTTGTATGTCAGGGTTTACTGAAAGTTGTAGAGGGATCAAGTATTTATCTTTCACATATGGAAGTAACTTAGAAGATAAATCATCCGTGCTATTAGAAAAAGGTTAACACCATTTCTAATTTGAGCTCTGTCTTTTCTTCTTGCTTTTCCTCATGTATTCATTGGATTTGCACAATATTGTTCCTCTGAGGTTTGAGGCATGAGTGTTTTTATCATCTTCAGCTCTACACGCTTCTTTCACCCACCACTAGATATCCCATGAGTGCCTTTATATGGACGGAATTTCATTTTGAAAGACTTTGCCTCATTAAAATGAATTGAAATGAGTTTTCCCTGCGATTATGCTTGCTCAGTACCTACAACAGATGTAGACTTCCAAGGAATAAAATATGATCCCGTTTTTTTTTTTTTTTAAAAAACCCCTCAGCTTTAGCCATCATTTTCATTATATAATAACAAATAATCATTGTTTCTTCTTTTGATAGCTATGTTTGGATATTTCACACTCTGTAAGTTTTAGGATTTATGCAGTAATCACACTATGTGAAGAATAGCTACCACGTGACAGTGTCCTCAGCATTCTACATGAATTAATATACTTAATCCTTAGGACAAATGAATAAAGTAGGTGCTATTATCAGTGCCATATTATAGAAACTAAGTGAGCAAGAGCAATTATTCATTGCACTTAGATGATACAATTAATATGTGAAAATTTCATTTAAAGCTAGTTTACTGAGTTTGGATTTCAGGCTCTTAGGTACAAGATTATCCTTCCTCTTCACACTACTATTGAAAATTCTCACTAACCAACAAAAAGTAGACTATGCCATTATGTGACCAGCATTCCCAATATCAATCATTCCTATGTTAAAAGATTTTAAACACATTTCATTAAAATATACATGTTAGGGTAGAAGACACTGTAGTTTTGGTTGTTTTTGTGTTGCAAATAAAACATATTTGAAATGAAAAGTGCCATGAAAATCATGCATTGTCATCTCTTTGAGTTCTGCTGATGTGAACGAATTGCTTTCTGTATGGAAAGGAAGTCCACTTGCGTTATTTCCTTCAATGTGTTGAAAATCTCTGTACCTTAGTTACAATATGATTGTCAGTTTTAAAGCTTGTTTCGTCCCAGGGGTTGATAATAGTTCTGTTTCATGGAAGCAAGACTATTCAATATTTCTCCTCTGGGGCATGATATTATCACTAAGCAGAAAGGTCAGTGATTTTGCCATGATTCAAGACAGAAGAAATATACAGAAAGTCTGAGATTATGGTGTGTTTGGAATTGAATGCTTCTCTTTTCAGATGTGAAAATATTATCAGTGCTTATAACCATGATTTTATAAATTAATAGTTTCATATATTGGTTGAGAACATGGGCCTTGATACCAAATTGCCTAGAAGTGAATCTCAACATCTCTTTACTGGCTGTCTAACCTTGGAAGACTTATGTAATCCTCATGTATCCAATATTCTTAGCAGCAAAGTGAAGATGACAGTAAGCCCAACCTCATACATACAACTGCTTTAAGAATAAAGAAATATAATATATGCAAAGAATTTAGGTAGGTGTTGAATAGAATAAGTGCTTAGGAAGTGTTTGTTGAATGAATTAAATATACCTACTCTCAAAAATCTCCCTCGATAGTTCTAAATCTTCAATAGTTTCAGAATGCATTTATTAAGTAATGAGGTTATGGACTCAGATTCTCGTTCCTCAATAAATACTATTTGATATGTAGATCCAAGGACTAATACATGGAAGCCTTGGTTTTATCTCACAAACCAAAGCAGATATTTTAGGATTAGCAGCTAAGAACATTTGGAACACATACAAAATTTTGAAACATAAATATAAATGTATTTTTAAAATACCAATTCTAAAAACATATCATTTTTATGGAGAGGATAAGGTTGAGAGGCTAATTTAGGTAAACATTCAAAAGGGGAAAAATGAGAGAAAGAAAGTCTAATTCCCCAGCTGGGAAATGTCTGCAGATATAGCAAATACTTAGTCAGCAGATCTCTATTTTTACTCCAGCAGCTTGCCAAGAAATACAGTGGCTGCAGTTTTCCCTCCTCTCTAATGTGAACTGCAGCTCAGCTAGGAGTACTGACAACGGATGCCCATCTTTAATGTGCCTGAGTGGGCGAAGGGGAGCACACAGGTCAGCAGATTCTCCTCCCGCTCTCTACTGTGGGAATTGGCCCAGTTAACAAAAGCAAACTGGGTTAGGACTGGGTTGAAAACATACTGTTACTATTTGAGTATGCTTTGTGAACCACTAAGTCTAAGCTCTTGCAAGAATCAGTATGCAATACCCTGACATTCTATTTGTCTTAGAAAACAATCATTCATGTGAATGTTTACCTGTGAGATTTACCGTTTTCTACCATCTAAATGAGGTCCTGAACACTTTGTAGTTCATATGAAGTTTTTCAACATTAACTATCATCCTATATTTTCTCACATTGACTAAACAGTAGAAATAGCCTCAGTCTTCCCTCCAGATGTTTGGTGACCAAATACAAATTTGCTTTTTAGTCCCAGAAAACATGATACCATCTCTTATCAATTTCCTGTGGATGACTCCACTGGGAAATAATCATTGCTTTGTTGACATCTTGGAGTCATACAACTAGCCTCAGTTGTATCCTTGTATTTTCTTCCCGCTATACGAATAGCTTCTTTCTTTTCTTTTTTTTTTTAAGGGGAGTCTGCAGGGTGTTCCGGGTCTTGCTACTAGATCAGACTCATAGTGATATGACTGTTTTTGGCCTCCAAAGTGCTGTTATTGCAGGCGCACACCACCACACCGAGTCTCAATTTCCATCTCAGTGCATCCTGGGACACAGGGCTGGCAAAACAATCTTGGGAATCAAACTCCTCGCCACTGTATCTGCTTGCAGGTGGTTTAATCCGCTGAGCTATTTAGCAGGTCTTTTTGGAACTACTTGAGAGCATTTCTACATCATGTTGATTTTTCTGCACTATTTACTAAATATACTAACTCTATAGCTTGTGCGTAATGGATATTGACACAAGAATATACGATTATTAGCTCATTGGATTGTAACAACAATCTATAAATAGAGTAGAATTTACTCATTTTCTAAATGGCAGCCATAATAATTGTAGCTAACTTTTATTAAGGATGTGCTAAACCTTGATCAATGGATTTTACGCATCTAATTCTGATGAAAATTCTATAAAACAGGTATGACTAATTTTGTCATTCACGTTGGCATGATAGAGGCACATAGAAGCTATATAACTTACCAAATTGACAGTTAATGAAGTCAGAATTTCAATTTTATATATGCTCTTTTAGATCATTTTCATTTAATCGTACTTTCATATCCATTGTTTTAGGTGACATATGTATATGTATTTAGGTTTAAACCTAGAAGCTTAACAGCAAATGCAATGCATTTTTTTTTTTTTGCTGAGAAGATGTAGTACCCAGTTGATATATGATAGTTTAACTATTCAGTGCTATTAATCACTGCCTCCTACTTGCAACCACCTAAAATTGAATCTTCTGGTTCCAAAGAACAGCCTGTCCTAGTCTATCCTGGCCAACTGTAAAATTTTCTATGTCCAGGAATATTCTGAGATAAAGGTTTGATAATTTTAAATTGTTGTAATCAAGCATTACATAAATACCTTGTGTGCATTTCTATGTAATTAACAGCTTCATAGGCTAATTTAGATTTTAATTTTCTTTCCTAAAATCAAAATACAATATGTAAATATGTTCATGACGTACTAATACATTTATTCATTTAGATAGTGTGTCATGGTTGCATCAAGGCAAGAAAGAATTCTACATCAATAAGTAATAATTTTCAGATGTTGAAATCATTTAGATACTCTACTTATTTGAAATAAATCATTATAATCAATAGTTACCTTACTGTATGCCACACTGGCCCTGTCCTTGGACATGCTGAGCTAGCAATGGAGTCCAGTCGTGGGAGTGCACTCCATTAACCACAGTACTGGGTAGGCAGAAGATAGGAGGATCACGTATTTTCTGAGAGCTGCATAGTGACACCCTATACACACACACACACACACACACACACACACACACACACACACACACAGAGATTTACATTTATGTTCTACAGGAACCTACGACTGATTTCTTTTATTGAACTGTGCTCCTCATCCCCTCCTTCAGTCCCACTCGGTCCTAGTGACCATTGTTGCGCTCCACCCTTTCATGACAGTGTTTAAATTATCACTCCTGGTCTCAGTTACTTTATATTTATTTTTCAAACAAATATCTGGCACTGAAAATTAAGGAATGAATGGTTTATTTAGCTTACCATTATTCGAGGTTTCAGTCCATCCTTGGCTGGCTCCAGGGCAGATGATAGCAGTTCATGGTGGCAAAAGACAGTAAAGAGCAAAGGAAGAGCAGCAGCTGCGGCATCTATCAAGCCTCTCTCTTCCTTCCAAACTGACTTTGAAGACGAGAGTTCCTCTAAGAAAGTGGGACGGGCTGCTGTGGAGATCTGAGCTTGGAGCTCTTTCAAATTGTCATGGCTATGATAATTTAGCTACTCCAAAGAAGGTGTGCAGAAACCTTCCTCCCCTTTAAGGGCTGAGTTACTCTGGCTCTGGTCCTCCCCACCTTAGGGCCTTCATCCAACCCTTTACATACCCTTTAAGTTCTGATTCACTCTGGGGTGGGCCCTCACCACCCCACGGATTGAGGTCCCCATACACCAAGGCGTGAAACCACAAACAGATCCCACAAAGTTGACACAATGTATCAACACATGACTACACATGACTGAAGATATGTGGCATTTTCTTTGTGTCAGATTTGTTTCATTTTACATAATAATCTATATTTCTATCTTTCTTATCAACATTTCATTGTGAGCACAAGTCTTTTTTGCTTTATGCACTGTCTATGGAGAGACATTATTTGCTAACACATCTTGGTCACTGTGAAAAGTTGTGCAGTAAATATAAGGAATCTCTGTAGTCTTTTCCTTTCTGGGTATGATAATTCTCATTCTAATCAATAATGCAAGGAACCATGCCTCCATATCTACACTAGCATTTATTAGTTTTGTCTTTTTATAACCATATTTCTACATGTCTATTATAATTAATGATATAGAAGCATTTTTCATATGCTTTAGTACATATCAGAATAGCTTAAAATGTGTTAAAATATAGATTCCTAAGCTTCACGGATACTTAATTAGAATTTGACAAAATTCCAGTTCATATCATTGGTTAATAGTTTATACCATCAAAGTGGTGTTTATGTACTGCCAAATTAAATAAAAAAGTACTTTATGACATGAACTACCATTTAGTCAATAATCTATTACCATTAATAGCCTGTAAAACACAAATATAAATTAGTGAGTAATTTTTAATAATCTGCTAATATTACAGATATTTTGAAGTTATTAAATTTATTAATATAAAACTGCTTGTTATTGAAATTTAGCATATTCTTCTATTTATACAGTTTAACAATATGTTTTCAACTAAAAATAGTATCTTGTCGCAGGAGTAACAATTAAAAAAGTTAAAATACTTCACAGAGTTAGAAAGCTGAAATCAAGATCCATACAGAAAAATATAAAAATATTTGAATCATTCATTTAAATCTTAGAAAAATAGAGGAAATGATAGAACAATAAACAGAAAGAGAATTCAGAGCTGCAATTGCCAGCAGAATATAGGAGAGATAAGTCACTAATAAAACACTGCTGTACTTTTTTTCTAGATTTGTCTTGATATATCATTGCATGGATTCATACTGAGCTATTAATATCCCCTAACGGGAATACTGTGAATATGATGATAGATACTTATAATATACTTTTAATGTGATGATCATTTATTCTTACAGAGAGCTTACCTTTCTGATTTCTAAGCAAATGGATTTCTTAAGGAACCTAGTTTGTACTGGATCACATACACATGGGAGCAATTTTAGGTCTAGATGTGCCAGACATGTGAGACAGAGAAGAATCAATACTCCAAAAACATTAAAAAAAAAAAAACCCAAACTATTTATTCTCCCATCCAAAAAGTAAGAGTGGTGCTAAAAAGTAAACTTACTAACCAGAGACAATGAGAGAGACAGAGAGAGAGAGAGAGAGAGAGAGAGAGAGACAGAGAGAGAGAGAGAGATTGAGATAGAGAGACTGAAAGAGAGGGAGAGAGAGATTGAGATAGAGAGAGACAGAGAGAGAGATTGGGAGAGAGACAGAGAGATTGGAGAGAGACAGAGAGAGAGAAAGAGAGAGAGAGAGGGAGATTTATGGGAACAGAGACTGGGACAGGGACTGGGATGGAGACAGACTGATACTCCGTGGGCCGTGCCTCTACTGGAGTCCAAGATATTATGGAATATTTTGTCCTAAATAGCAACCATTTTTATTTATTTTTCTAATTTATTTATTTATTTATTTATTTATTTATTTTGTCTTTTTGAGACAGGGTCTCGGTATGCAGTCGAGGCTGGCCTTGAACTCACTTTTGTAGTCCAGGCTGGTCTCGAACTTGCACCGATCCTCCTGCCTCAGCCTCCCGAGTGCTGGGATTACAGGCGTGCACCACCAGGCCCGGATAGCAACCATTTTTAAATATAGATTGTGTACATTAAAACATCATGTTAAGTATATGTAATGTACAAATATTTTATTCATCAGTTATATATTAATAAGAAAAGTCCAAATAAAAATTTCTTTTCTCAAAGTTCTGAGAGTAAAAAACCGAGATCACGGTTATAGCTGACTCAATTTCTAGTGGTGAGGGGGTTTCTTTTGAACGTAAATAGCTGCATTCTTCGTGGGTCTCTCATATGGTAAAGACTGAGTGTGAACTGTTAACACTTCTAAGGACACTAATCATTCTGGGTCAAGATTTTCCCTCCTTGACTCATGGCATCCTGTATATCAGAGGCACTGTTGAGTTTCAGATTAAATTTGTTCCCTTGAAAGTTCATATGTGCATAGTTGGAGATATGATACATTAGAATATGATTAGATCATGGGAAAAAATCCAATCATAGTTAACGCATCGATAGTTTCATAGATGAATGTGTTTCACTTGTAATCTTTTATTGCTGTGACATGTTTCATTTGTAGTCTTTTATTTCTGTCAGTTATACTATATCTTCACTTTCACTCTTTATTCAGTAGATACCTTATAATATTTTTACATATAATTGTATGTATGAATATGTATCTATTTCTTTCCTTTCTTTCTATTTCTTTCTTTCTTTCTTTCTTTCTTTCTTTCTTTCTTTCTTTCTTTCTTTCTTTCTTTCTTTCTTTCTTCCTTTCTACCAGTGATTGAACTCAGGATCCTATGCTTGGCAGGCAGGCACTCATTCTACAGAGCTATCCATTCTTTACATTTCAACCTGTTTTTATCTTTGAAGTCAAGATATATCATCATGGGAAAGTGCGTTGTGACTACTACTTTTAAAAATCCTGTCTGACAATATTTGCCTTTATTTTGGATTGTTTAGTCTGTTCATATTAACATCATTATTGGAACAGTTGGATATATGTCTGCCATCATTACCTTTGGTTGTTCTACACATATAATTTTTTAACTCCTCTTTTCTTTTGTGTTAGTGGATTGGTCTACTATTATATTTTGGATAATTTTAAGCAACTGTTTTAGTAATCACTATAGATTTTGTTATATAAATTTATCATAATTTATTGTACATGTATATCCTATATACATGTCTATCTACCATTCTCTTTACTCATTCTTTTGTGTAATGATTCATACAGTTGATTCTACACATTGTAGAAGAAACAAAACTTTTTTATATTTATACACATTTCCATTGGAAAATCAGTAAAGGAAAGAACATTTATGCATTTGCTATGCTTGTTATTTTAACCTGTGTTTTCAATGTCATTCCATGTTTTCTTATCTCCATTGTTTCTAATGAAGTCTTCACCAGTAATCTAATTATGATTTCCTCCACATGATGAGACAACTTACCTTGCTGCTTTCAATTTCCTCTTGTCTTTTTTCTTGCAATATTTTTCCTGTTATATTATTTGGAGTTTGTGGAAGTTTTATATATACTAAAATGATAACTTCTATCAAATTTGTGATATTTTAAATCAATATTTCAAGTCACTGTTATACTTTATTCATCAGTCTTTAAGTTTTCTATTTCATCTACAGTTTCATCTCTACCAAAGATATAACTACAGAGTGCTTTATTTTCCACCCAGTTCAATCCAACTCCCTTATCAATTAGAATTGAAAATAAATATGACTACTTCATTTAGTGTGGCTACAATTCAGAGTTTCAAACTTCATTGTGTTAAGAAATGTATAACATTTTAGCAAAGCTCAACAAAAGTGTTGCTGGTGGGTCATGAATGCCTAAGTTGCATGCTTTGCACAGTTCTTAAAGCCTTTTTCTCAAGCATTGTTACCCTGCTTAGCAAGATTACTTCTCAGAAAGCACAAACTGAGTAGCTTTTATCCTCAACATGATTCCAATATATCTTGGCTTTAGAAACAGTTCACCATGGATTAAATCCTTTGGATCACAAGACAAATAAAAATATTCCTCCTTTAAATTTTAGATTTATGTTGTGTGTCAAGAATGATACAAAAGTGGACAAATAGAAAAAAATGCTACCAAGTTTGGAGCTATCACTGTGACTGCATCTGATTATGTGATTCAGAACCTTTTGCATATGATATATTGAAAAAAATTCAGAAATATTTGAAAACATGGGCTACAAAATCCTTGAAGTGGGCTGGCCAAATAGCTCAATGGATTAAAGCACCTACAAGCAGGCTCAGGGCTAGGGTTTGATTCCAGGGTCTGCATTGCCATCCCCACCCCTGAAGCACACTGAGACTCAATCAAGACTGGGAGTGGTGGCACATGCCCATAATCCCAGCATTTGGGAGACTGTAAGCAGGTGGATCAGTATGACTCCGATCTAGTAGTGAGACCCTGAACACCCTATAGAACCTTTACTAAAATGCAAAAACAAACAAACAAATCCCTAAATTACCAGAGGAGAACTTAAAGGTGATTCTACTAAGACCTAAAAAAAAAAACAGATTCCTGCTGCTGGGAATGGAAAGAGTAAAACATGTGCTCAGATAGTTTCAGTGGGGAAGAAGTATTCTTTGGACAGTTGACTAAATGATGTGTGTGTGTGTTATGACTTGGCAGAAAATTTATCGGTATATTGCTTATGTTTTGAGATTTTGAAAGATAATGAAAATTAGAGTGGCATCTTAGCAAATCTCACAGAGGAAATTCAAATACAGCCCAATATTCACATTGTGCTTTGGCTAATGCTACTTTTACAGAAAATGATGTTGAGTGTTTTGGGTGAAAGAGAGAGCCAAAAAATTACGACATTAAACTTTGGCCAAGAAGAGATCATATGGAATCTTGGAACCTGTTTTGGTTTGTGTCTACTTGTTCCCCCAAAGTGTCATGCAGTCATGGGGTAGGGACTTCTCCAGTTTGAGATTAACTCATGTTTCACTGGGATTATAGGTTTTAGTACTGCTAGTATTATAAGTACTATGCCCAACCTGGGGCAGAGTCTCAATGCAATATAAGACAGACAATGAGACAGGCTCTCTCTGTTGCTGTTGTGGTCCTATTGCCATTGTTGCTGTTCTGCCACCATGTGCCTCTCTGCCTTGGAGCCAGGTGAGTATAGATTGAAATCTCCAGCGACTGTGAGCTAAATAAATCTTTCCTTCCTTCATTTTGGGTGCTGAGTATTTGTCCCAACAACAAGAGAAGAGCAACTGAGAGAGAGCCAAAGGATATGTGACTGCTAATGTGATTGGCACCGTTAAAATGAATCTAAGTACTTTGTAGATGAATAATAACAAAAATTCCTTGAAGGACCCTTAGGATTAAGCAAGAATCTACAATGCCAGATTCATAGTTTTTTTTTTTTTAAACCAACCTTTCAATTGCAAAAAGAGATCCCATGTTAGTTTAAAAACAACCTTTCAATTGAGAAGAGAATTCCTGGGATAACTTTGTTTGAAAGACGTCTACTGAATTAGACCCCCAGGATTGATTTCAAAATGCTCACCCATCCATGGACTCAAAGGGGGTCTTCCCACTGCTGCTAATGAAAACAGACAACTATCTTATGATGCTGGTTTCAATAGCATATGGAATGCAAATGTTGTGGATTCAGGAAGCCTTCCACTTAGATTTCCAAAGGAAACCTGGGAGGTCAGACAGTCAGGCCTTGAGTGGGCACTGCAACACAATATGAAAAAGCAATCAAAGATGCACTTGTGACCCCAGGATCTTGGAGATACTAAGAATACAAAATGTCAGTTATCAAGTTCTTAATTGAAGCTTTGTAGTACAGCTATGGCTTAGCAAGATGTTGTATGTGCTCTAATTGACAAGGAAAATGGGTAGCACCATATAAAACCTTTGAATCTCACATTTTACTACTGTGTTATCCAGATACCAGGTATGGAGATATAGGATGCAATATTTACCATACTCTTTTTTGATGTTGCTTTAGTGTCATTATTTTCTATCCCATTTTCCTTTTCTTTTTGAATGGAAATGTTTATGTGTGCTATTACACCTTGGGATTATGTAGTTTGTTTTTGATCTTTACAGAGTGTCTTGAGTCTAAGAAGGAAATTAAATTTGAAATTTTGAAAAAATTGTTGAATTATAATTCTGGTTATATACAGGGTATTTGTACTATATTAGGTGTGATAATCATACATTTTCTATCATCTTTATTTCAAGATTTAATATAGCTTCAAGAGATGTATTTGGTCATGATATTGACAACAGGTGAATTTTGACCATTAATCCTGTTTTGTCAGCTTTATAGGGCAAAGAAGTACCTAGTTATTTAGAAAACATTCTTTTTAATATGTCTGACTGGGTCTTGGATGTGGGACATTGATGTCTATATATGTTTGTTGGCCTTACACTCTGGTACTATTCTGCTGCTCTGCTTCCCTTGACTGCTACAAATAAAGCATTTTTGTTTCACCTCATGCTATCAATATTATGTTTGTGCCTCTGTGCTGATTTAGAATACTATGGCTTATGTCTAGAAAAATCCCAAAGCCCTGTGTGATTATAGCTGCAGTTGTTTCAGAACAGGCTTAATCTAGAGGATGTAACATTGGAATCGCTTCATCATACAATCTAGACTCAAGGACACTAGAATTAACAGTGTGAGTGCTACCGCTTTAACTAGCCTGAATGATGTACAAGTGACAGACAGAGCTGTGATCATCCTTCGATTGTTCTCATTGTCTGCTGCCTGAAATTTACTGTTTCTTCTCTGTATTGCCTCTCTGCAATGTGCCACCGTCCCTTGAAACCAAATACCTCTGAAACTCAAGTAATCTTTTCCTCCTTTTATTTGGGTTCTCAGTATTTTGTCTCAGCAGCAAGAAAAGTAACATAAATGTATAACAGCACTTGAACTTTGAGAAAAATTAGGCACTCCTTTAAATTGTGATTGTTGACTATTGTGGCAATGATATTAATATCACCAATGTAAGTAGAAAATGGTGGATGTTAAATAAGAACGTACATAAAGGCACTTAACACATTATGTATCACAAAGTTAATGTTTAACAGAATTAATTGATTATGTAAAGCAGCCACTTATAACATGCTTGAAATTGGCTATTGGATATCATGCAGACTGAGCCGGTGTTTATAAGGGACTAGTTATAAATGAAGTATTTCATTTTTTGTTTTTGTTTTTTTTTGTCTTTTTGAAGCAGGGTCTCGCTATGCAGTTGAGGCTGGCCTTGAGCTCACTTTTGTAGCCCAGGCTGGTCTCGAACTCACACCGATCCTCCTGCCTCAAACTCCCAAGTGCTGGGATTACAGTTGTGAGCCACCACGCCCAGCTAATGAAGTATTTCTTCCTTTTTTTCTTTTTTTGTCTTTTTTTGAGACAGGGTCTCGCTATGCAGTTGAGGCTGGTCCTGCGCTCACTTTTGTAGCCCAGGCTGGTCTTGAACTCACACCAATCCTCCTGCCTCAGCCTCCCAAGTGCTGAGATTACAGGCATGAGCCACCACGCCCGGCAAATGAAGTATTTCTTAACCTTGAACTTTTGAAAAAAAAAAACTGAGAAGCTATGTAGAGTTCAGAAATCTCACTGTAAAATAGGAGATTTGGACAAAGTAAGATTTTTGCATCCCAAAATATACATAGATGAACAGCACCAGTAACATTTGTGAACTTTGTAGTAATGTAGTGCATTTGGTCATATTTGAGATTTCATTAATCAAAATATGCATTATATTCAGATCTCCAGGTTATCTGTCTACATATTAAAGTTTCAGAGGCACTATAGAAGGTAAACTGAACTGTTTTCTGACAATAGATATGCACCAAACTTTAAAAAGTCCTTCTGTGTCCAAATGCCCTGAAAGTGCAACACTACTGCCAGGGGTTGCTGTTTGCTGCTTTTCTGTAGCTTGAGGAATTATGCATGAAGGGCCAGCCAGATAACTCTGCAGACTAAAGTGCCTGCTTAGGCAGAGTACAGAAGCTGGGACTCTATCCCTGGAGTGCTGTGCTGGCCCTGCCCCAGGAACGTGTTGAGGATGTGGGATTGACACAGGATATGGTGGCACACATCTATAATCCTAGTGCTTTGGAGGCTGAAAACAGGAGAATTACCATGTGTCGGATGTAAATAGTGAGACTATGTAGACCCAGTACCAAATACATAAGAAAAATAATTGCACATGAACAAATGGACTATCAGGTTAACAATTTTGCTTAAACTATATGGGGAGTCAGTTTAGCTCCCAAAGCCAAATAGCCTCAATAGGCATTTCATTTCAATCATAGTTGAATAGATGCAGACAAGAAACAAGCTTAGAATGTGTAAGTGCATAATTGAGGATCCTTTAAGATAAGTGACCACTGCAATGACATCTGTTCTTGCTCGGGAACTGTTGTTTCATGACATATTTGCATACAAGGTCACAACTAACCAAGCAGTATGTCAATATGAAAGACATTCCTTTTTAAGATCAAAGCAAGGACAGTTGTTGAAAGCCAGATTAAATAATAACCAAAATGGAGCAAAACTGCAACTAACCACGCAATACTGAAAATCAAATTCTATATGCACAGATAGCAAATTACCTGTCAATAATGGCGATTGTATCAAAGCACATGGAGTTTGAGAACTGTCCTGTATATTCCTGGTGAATCCATTACTAACTCTGTACATAATAGTTGAAAAGAGCATGACTCACAGAAGAAATGTTTTGTTCAATTTTCAATTCAATCTAGCCAAAAGTCAGTGCAATGATTGCTATAACATTGCTCTCAGAACTATTATTTCCTTTGTTTCATCAGTGAGATTATTAGAGGAAGAATTTTTTTTATCATGTATTGTTTCTATTATTAATGATCACTAATTATCTGCTGTGTGTTTGTGTGTGTACGTGTGTTCATTGAAAGTGTAGTTTCTGTACTTCAGAGAAGTGAGTGAATGTATGCAGCTACTTCCTTTGTTTTTAATTGCAGGCCTGAGCCCCTCTACATCTCTACTCCATCTGGCAAGGAGAGGTTCTGGCTGCCCCATTAGAATGGTTCTCAGAACAATTATAATGTAAAGAATTCTTAGTTAACCTGATGTACAGAGACTGAAAGAGCAATTTTTATTTTTAATTTTATACTAAGCATTCACGATTTTGAATTGTTTGGTGGTATATCATATTATGGCTTTTGCTGTTGGGTAAATTAAGATAACTAGTAATTCCTACTAAAATTGTTTCTAATATTTTAAGATGGCGGAATATCTTCTTATATGAAGTTGGTACATGTAATTCATCCTAATTACTAGTGGCATAAGATTTCTACCAAGCTGGTAGTAAAGATTGCAAACCTTCAGGTTCGTAAATTTTCTGCCCTCTTACAGATGGTGACCCCATTTCCAATGTAATAACATCAAAAGATGTTACCTATGAAAGGGTCATTTTTTTGGCTACACTGTTGTCCAACTTTACATTTGAAACCTCTCAAAATTTTGTAATTATAAAGGAAAACTTAGCTACCAGAATATATTACATTTTATATAACATGAATTATTCAATTTTCTCTAGAGAAAACAACCCATATGAAGAGTTGAGTATGATTTATTCACTTTAAAATTGACTCATATGATTATGTTGCCTGATAACTCTGAAATCCATAGGGAAAGCCAGAAGGTTGGAATCTCTGGAAGAAACTAATGCTCCATTCTTGTGACTTAATCTTCTCTGGAAAACTTCTTTTTTATATAAAAGATCTTCAGCTGCTTAGATAAGGTATTGGCACATTAATGAAGACAATCTTGTTTAGAGTAAATAGGAGTAATAAAATTTCAACTCTATGAAGACATAATATGAGGATCATTTTCCTCGTTGGATCACCCTGTTAATAAAATAGTATCAGACATGATATTTTCCAAAACATAAATGTGACTACATTATTTGTTTGTTAGTAAGCCTTCCATGGACTGCCATTTGCTATAACGTAAAGTTGGTATTCTATCTGCAAATGTCATTCCATCCACATCTTGCCTGTTAATTTCTAGATAAGCCATTTTTTTCTGATTCTAATTTCTATCATTCTGTTGTACTTATGCCAAAAACTTACTTTTTCCTTTGGAGATGCTATTCCTTTTTCTTTTCTTTTCTTTCTTTCTTTCTTTCTTTCTTTCTTTCTTTCTTTCTTTCTTTCTTTCTTTCTTTCTTCCTTGGTATCAAAGACGAACTCAGAACCTTGCACTTCCCATGCAAGTACTTATTCCACTGAGGTATCTCTTCAGCTCTGAGAGACTATACCTTAAATTTTCTGTCCATGTAAGGCATGCTCTGCTACTCTCACTTCAGTAAAGACCTTTGTATTTATATTATTTCCACTCAGTGTAGAATTTCCCACCTCACTAGGCAGCTAATAGATCATATATCATTTATAAAAATATATTCTACTAAAATAATATACTACTAAAATAATATTTCTAATTTATTACCTGCCTGCTTTTTATGTATTCCTTTTTGGGAAAACAATGAAATAGTTGAAGGACTACCCCATGTTTAAACTTTAGCACTTAGGTAATATATGGCCATTCCTCTGGAAAAGTATGTATATAAACAACCATTTTTTCAAAAAAGATTTGAAATCTTAAAATATAAAATTGTTTGATAAGCTATCTTCAATTGGGACAGACCTTACATTACATTTTGGAAGTACTTCTAATAATTATTAGATTATTTCTGCAAGTTATCCTGATATCTGATGAATTTCTTATGGATATATGATATCATGGATATATTATTTCATCATTATTCTAGCAACTTCTTATATTTGAACTCATATTTTGAGCTAGAATATCTTAGAAACGAACTACATAAAGCTATGCCACATAGGCAAAAACTGACTTCTTATAACTTAAGAAATTCTTTTTTTAAATTTATTTTTATTTATTTTTATTTTTATTTTTTTTTACAGGAGAAAATTATTTTAATATTAGTGTTGTCTTCCACACTACTTTTCATCAGGTTCCATGCAATAGAAAAAAAATTATGCCTTTGACATTTCAAAATGTTCAGCTTGTGTTTAGATATGAGATTTTCATTTCTAAGAGTTTTTTTTCAATTTTTTATTGTTTAAATTTAACAATGGTTATATTACATATTTTCATCATCAGATCAGTTTAGATTAATACATATAGGTATATAAGATTGATCAAACAATTAAACATTAACCTTTCTAAATCCACATTACTTTTTTTTTTCTTTTCCCCTTTCTTTTCTTTGAAAGTTGACATATTGCATATTGTCCTC